>CAUYQG010232580.1:0-26900 GCA_963574415.1 Tarsius wallacei | reverse complement strand
GGTATCTATCTGAGGATGGGGAGACACCTCTTATCAACAAGGGTACCTGAACGAAATATTTTTGTATGCCTAACCCCTAACTGTACCCCACAATAACATAATAAAATAAAATAAAATATAAAAAAAAAAAAGAAAGAAAATCATTATAATGTGCAAATGATATGATCATAAGCATAAGAAACAAAAGAATTTATAGACAAATCATTATAACTAAAAAGAGAATTCAGTTGTTGGGTACAAGACCAGTTTATAAATATCAGTAGCAGCAACGATCAACTAAAAAAATCTAATATAATACTTATTTTCATAACTTCATTCCTTGAAGTACAAAAAACTATGAAGTATCTGGGGAATTAGGTTAACTAGAAACATTTAAGTCCTACCTAGAAAAAAACCTGAAAATATTAATTTAAAAAAGGTATAAGAGATAATCTACATAAATAAAGAACTATTCCATGATTCTGAATAAATTAACTTCATATGAAATTGACATAAATTATTTCTAAAATTATCTATATTATTCAATATAATTCTAATAAAATTCTTGTTTAATTTCTTGAATAATTTAATAAATTTAACAAAATTTATTTGGAAGAAGATATGTTTATGAAAACCTGTTAGGATTATAAAAAAGCAATGATATAATCAATGAAGTCATTGCTATAAAGGCAGAGTGATATTAGTAAAAGAACACATTAACTACCAATGCAAAAGAACAGAGTTCAGAAATAGGCCTGTGTATGTATGACAACTTGTTATATCACAAACCTGTTATATCACAAACATGGCCTGGTAAGTGCAAGCTATAGAGTAAGCGATAATGCAAAAACTGGCTTACTTTTTTGAATAAAAATAAAAATGTTTCCTGACCTTGTACCACATGTAAGAGTACATTTAGATGGATTAAAAAACCTAAATATAAAAATCAAAACTAAAATTCATTTGTAATTCAAAGTAGTGAACGTTTTATTGATTAAAACAAAACATAAATTGTAAGGCAAAAATATGAATGAAGCTTTTTACATCAAGATTAAGAATTTTTGCCCAAAAACCAAATACCACAAATAAGGTTTATGGAGAGACAACAAAAGGAGAAAATATTTTTACAATGCTAGAACCAAAGGAAAACAAATGATGTATGCATTAAAAGGACTAGCTCCGAGTCTACACTGGTAGGACAACTGTCCCAACAGAGAAATGGGCAAAGAGTATGAAGAGGCAATTTACCAAAGAAGATATACTAAAAGCCAAGAAGTATATGAAGAAATGTTAAAAACAAATTAAAACAATAATGATATATCATTTTATACCTTATAATGCCAAGATTTGACAGGGATATAGAAACATAGGAACATTTTTGTCTTGCTGGTGAGAGTATAGAGGTTGCACCCAACCCTTCTGTGAAAGCACTTCTTAGAGAAATTAATCCCTTAATTCCATACCTATAACCTAGTGAAGTTTTTATACAAATCAAAACATGGACATATAACAAGGTGTTCATTATAGCCTTAGTTATGAACTAGAGGTAATTTGGGTGCTCATAACTGAAAGAGAGGAAGGTGAAATGTGGCAGATGGCATGCATGAATGAAAAGCAGTGGTGAGTTGTACAGAAAACAATTGGATGAATCTTAGAAACTTCAGTATTTAAAAAAAAAAAACCTTGAGAAATGCAAGCAAAATATATGTCACAATACTGTTTACATTTGTTAGAAATACATACACAATGGTTGGGTGTGGTGGTTCACATCTGTAATCCAGCACTTTGGGAGGCTGAGGCAGGAGGATGGCTTGAGTCTAGGAGTTTGAGACCTGCCTGAGCAACATAGCAAGACATTGTCTCTACAAGAAATAAAAGGAAAAAAGAAATGCGTATACATAAAACATTAACTCACGTTTTGTAAAGACACATATAAATAAAAATATAAATACTAAACACAATAGATTGGATGCCTTTGGTGTAAGCAGTGAAGTAAAGAAATAAAGGGAAAGGAGGGAAAAAGGAAAAATCATTTTATTTCATCTGGATTTTCAGATATATTTGCACAAAGTTGAACAAACCATTATTTAACAATTCTTAAATTTCTATATTTTGGCTATTTCTCTCCTTCTAAGTTCCATTTTGAATATTTATGTTTTTGTACTTTT
Organism: Tarsius wallacei; assembly: GCA_963574415.1. Lineage (NCBI taxonomy): Eukaryota > Metazoa > Chordata > Mammalia > Primates > Tarsiidae > Tarsius > Tarsius wallacei. The sequence continues at coordinate 24,753 of CAUYQG010232580.1, read as the reverse complement.
CTTTCTGGATTAGATTGTAGTCCTAACTTCTAGATTTATTTACCAATTCAGTTTTTAATCTTTAAAAATTTTTATATTAAAAAAATCCATTTATTTTTATCTTTTACTTTTGGGGCTATATAATTAATTAATTCCATTTGTTCTTGTTTAGTAATATGAATTCTTGAGATTACTTATTTTAGCTGAACTCTGTTATAGCTGTATCCATTAGTTTTTGATTTAGAGTGAGAACACAAGTGGTATTCTGTATGTCCTGAAACCAGATAGTAATTTTCCAGTTGTAAATATATTGTTATCTGTGGAAAAAACAATTGTGTAAAGTGGCATCTTCTCTTCTGAGCTCAAGTGAATATTGCGCTTCCATTTCCAGCTGTGTGAATGCATTTATTTTATTGACTGATTGATCATCCAGTTGGAATCTTATTCTGATCTCAGTGATGTATCCTACCACTCACAGTATGATTTGTTTGCAGCTTGAAAACTGAATAGCTTAGTTTTTTGCTTTGGTTATTTCTTTGGGCTTTTCCATGGCTGTGGTAAGCACCAAAGTCTCCAGAGATGTCTCATCATAAAACAGGTACCAGATTTGTACAGAATGAACAACACAAGAGGAGGCAGATGAATAAGTAGGGTGTTTATCTAAATTTGATGTTGACATGATATTTAGTAAAGCTTTAAAAATCTTAATAATCTGAAAAATATTATTTGTGGAGGTAGCAGAATAAATAACTGATTTCTGAGTTAATTCTGTGGCCTTTTATGCTCCAAAGGTAGCTAGGCTGTGAGTAATATTTGAAGAAGACTCTGGAGGCTTGCCTGTTCTTTGGAAGTATGGCTTGAGTGCTTTAGAATCTAATGACGTGTTTCTCTAAAACCATCAAGAGCCCTAGTATGTTGAACTCTTCTGCCAACTAAGATTTCATTTCAGAATAATCAGAAATGACATATCAGGGGCATAGTAGGTTTTGTAGTAAAAATATCAAATAACTTGATGTCTTTGTGCAAAGAGTTAAATGACTAGAGGCTCTGAGACTTTGGGAATCAAGTAAAATAGATAAATCTACTTTCACCATTTAAACCCGAGTTTAACACAAATTCTTAAATGTAATATATACAATTGAATCTAAGCATAAAAGCCATAAAATTATGACTTACAGTCCTTATCTACTCACTTTAGAGTTAGTAAATTAGTTGCTTTTAATTTTTTAAGTCTATGGCGTAATCATAACCCAGATGATAGGTATAACCTTTTAAGTTTTACTAATAGGTTGTTCAAGAACTAGACATTATAATATTTCCAGGTTATTTATTTTTTTCAAAGACTCTTTAGAGACTGTTAGGACTTTAATAGTATCTTGTTATTGCAGAATTGTGGATGGTGGTTTAAAGTTAAACTAAATATAGTGCATTAAGCTGCACTTTTGGTAATTATCCTAAACTGAGTATCAGTCCATATCATTATGAATAAAAGTCTAAAACGCAGAATGAATTTTAAGAGTAGACAGCATTATTGCGCACAAAAAAGAGATATAGGGTCCCTGCAATAGCTCAATAAATTTAAAAGAAATTACTTTATTTGTCCGTGAAAGAACTTAAATTCTCAATCTGTTGTCAACAGCACAGAACTGTTGCAAATATCTTCAAATCCCTAGTCAATGTCTTAGATTGGAGAAGAGGAAACTGAGGCTCAGAGAAGCTAGGTGACTCACACATGGCCAGGAACTAGCTAATGGCAGAGTTGGCCCGGATTCCAAGTCCATCAGGTCTTAAATAAGGCTTTTACTTCTTGGCAGCCTTTTTGAGTTTATGAAGTCTTCCTACTCTTCTGCTAGGCTGACGGGAAGCGCTTCAGTAATGACTTTCTTGTGCTTTGGAGCTTTCCTCCCCATTTCTCCTATACACCTAGTCAGTCTCAATCTCATTTTTTGCCTCTCTCCCAGCATCTCTGATAGCTCCTGCTGCAAACTCAGATACACCTGATTTTATAAGGCTGGTTCAAAATGAGGCGAAATGTGTAGTGTAGTCCTGTTTATCTTCTACCTCCATCTGGTGGAGATTTGGCTTAAATCCCCATCTTAAAACTGTTTACTTCTTGGAAGATATCATACGAAATGTTTTTTCCACATAAAAACTATGGAGTAAATGTCCAGACATTTCCTTTTCCCCCATACCTGTCGTCTTTCTGTCCTCCCCTCTCCCAGCCCTCCAGGGAGCAGCCCTGGCTGAGGTTGGTCTCTGCAGGATATGCCTATTTCAAACTGTTTGCAGTACTGTTTTGAAGCACTTCACTTCATCGACCTGCCACCATCAGTGCCTCCTGTTTCATTTTTTCATTATGTATGAATTTTTATTCATCTCGAATTATTTTCTTTTTTAAATTTAATTTAATTTTAAAATTGTGGGGTACAATTCAGGGTTAGGTATACAAATATTCATTGTGCAGGTACCCTTGTTGATGAGGTGTGCCCCACTTTCCCCAGGCAGATTTCCACTACTGTCAATCCCCCCCCACCGCAGTTTCCTGCCACTGTCAATCTTTTTCCTATAGTATTACGATAGTTGTTCAAGGTCCACTTATGAGTGAGAACATGTGATATTCAGTTCTTTGTTTCTGTGTAAGATCACTATTATAGACTCTAATCAGAAACCCACAGCCAACATATTCCTGCAAATTTCAATAAACCATTGTCTTTCCCTGCCGGACCTCTGGGTGACTTCTTTAGAATATGCAAAGAACCTTTTCTCAAGCCCATTCAGATTTGGGGCTACTGCATTACAAAAGCCAATAAATAAAAGGAATAATTCACCATGTTTATTTATTCAACAAACATTTACTGAACAATTACCACATCTTAGGAAATGGGGACACCAACAAGAATAAGCTCCAGGTGCTATAATGAGGCACAAGTGAATCTCACCTGATGCAAATTATCTCCTTCCTGCTAGAGTGCCTTTGAACCACCTCTCAGTTCACACTAAATTTTCTGCACTACTTTTAAGTATGTGTACTTAACATTTACATGCCATTTACCATGTGTCAGGTAGTGTTTTAAGAACTTTAAAATGATTAACTCATGCAATTCTCAGACCAGCCCTAACAGGTAGATCCCACTGTTATTCTCATTTAAAGATGAGGAAACTGAGGCACAGAGAGGTTAAGTACACAAATTGTCTAAGCCCACAGAGCTAGCAAGTGGGGTAGCTGAGATTTGAACCCAGGTATTCTGGTCCCCACGAGGACTGTGTGCTTCACCACTACTTTAAGGATGTGGGCTGAAGGTAACAGAAAACATGGATGAATTCCAACTTTTAGTAATAAAAAGAGAAGAGGAGAACAAAAGGACATGAAAACTTCTGGAGATTAGCTTTAAAAAGATTCAGAGAATAAAAAGAGTATTATGAGAACTTTTGAAGATTCGATGCCTTTGTACTTCTGTTACTTTTTTGTCTGTTTGCTTGTAGTAAAATATAAAAAAAGCTAGTTAAATAAAGGTCTGGTGTGCTTGTTTGAGGATGCAACCGAGAACAGTTAGCCTAGGGAAATGGCTTAAACCTGCCATTTCTCTTAAACCTGCCTCCTTTCTTTGGTATCAGCAGTATCCAGTAACCTCCCTGCCAGAACCAGAAATCTGCTATTGACTTCCAACTGGACACATGTTGAAATCTCCTGGGGATACTGTTTAAAAGTCCTGACATCCAGGTCAGAGTCTGGCCCAATTAAATCATCTTCTCTGGGATGGGTATTTTCTTCTTCTAAACTTCCCAGTTCTTTGCAACGTACAGCTACTTTGGAAACCAATAGCTTCATGTTGCTTTTCAAACATTAGCATGAAGCAGAGCACCTGGAGGGCTTGCTAAACATGGATGCCTGCACCCCCTATTCAGAGTTCCTGATTCAGACAGCTTGGGGGTGGGGCCTGAGAATTTCTATTTCCAGCAAGTTCCCAGGTGATACTGATGCTGCTGTCCCAGGTATCCTCTTTCAAGAACCATTGACTTACCCTCCTTCCTTACTCCATTCCTTTGCTTTATGTTCACCCACAAAGTCTCCCAAATCCTATGCTCTAAATACCCTCAAATCCCATTCTCCTTTCCAGTTACTTATCTCTGTCCTAATTCTCCCCTCTAGAAATGTCTTTCTTCCTGTATTCTTGGTTCCAGTCTCACTCCACACCAATCCATTTCCACATTGCTGCCACAGTGATCTTTCTAAAAATATGCATATTATCTAACCATGACTCTACAGGTTTGAATTATTAATTTGAAGTGTGAAATTCCACAACTCTTTTTTAGAGTCAAGCTGTGCTTTCTACTACTTATTTCATATTGTCACCAATTCTAGCTCATTCTTTCCTGATCCCCAAGAAATTCTCAGCATCCAGCTCTCAATCTTGCACAGAATTGGGCATGCATCTCTGGCATAGCATTTATAATAGTGGTTATTTAGACAGAAGTCTTCCCTTCCGTGCCATGTACTATAAGAGGGAGGGTATTGTATCTTACTAATCATTATATGTCAGGGATTTATCGCAGCACGTGGGACAAAGAAGAGTCCAATAAATATCTGCTGGGTGAGGGGTTTGCATTTTTTCAGTTACTTACTCCAAGTTCCTCCTATATCTTTTGGACAATACTTTAGTGAGGTCCTAAATAAACATAAATTTATCCTTAATCATCCCTGATGTAATTATCAGTCATCATATTTTTTTTTTTAATTTACACTGGCTTTTGAAAGAAATTGAGAGCTTGAAATCTTAACCATCTAAAAAACTCAGTATTTTTTCCAGAACAGAATATGGTATGCCATTAAAAGAACATAATTTAAAATATTCAAGATTCAATTGTCATCATAGTCATATACTTTTCAAAAAGTGTATCACAGAGTAAGTCACAGTCTTTCATTAGTGGGATGTAATAATAGGCATATCATTCAAAATGTTATCTTGTAACCTTGATAGTGAAATTTTAGTCAGTTTATATAAATTATTATTATTTTTTATTTTTTGAGTTAGAGTCTCACTCTGTCACCCAGGCTGGAGGACAGTGGCATGCTCATGGCCACCACAGCATCGACCTGCTGGGCTCTGGCAATCCTTCCATCTCAGCCTTCCAAATAGCCAGAATTATAGGTGCGTGCTACCATGCCTGGCTAATTTTTTGATTTATTGTAGAGATGAGGTCTCACCATGTTGCCCATGCTGGTCTCAAACCTGTAGGCTCAGAAAATCCCCTCGCCTTGACCTCCCAAAGTGCTGGGATTACAGGCTTGAGCCACCGTGCCCGGCCCAGTTTATATAAATTATAAAGCATTGAAATATTCTCAAGTTAGATTGCAAGGAAGATAATGTATGCATATTTTTAAGAATTCAATTTGAAACCCTAAATAAATTTTGAGGTCTGACTATAAAATTAATCACCATTATATATTCTCTAAATCTTTGTCTATAATTAAATTTGGGTTTAGAATGTAGCCTTAATTTATTAAAGGGCAATGTTTCTGTATCAGTGCGAAATCCTTAGTTTGTATAAAGTCACATAATGAGCTGAAAATTGAAGCTTCCTGTTTTCTCCAGAGGATGGACTTGTTTTTGTTTGTTTGTTTTGTCTTATTTTTGAATAGCCAGTTCTTCTACTTATGGGAAAGCACTCCACTTTTCCTTTTCTTTTTGGAGAATTATTTCTTTATTGTGCTCAGTGTGGTGATAGAATCATTCTTGGTACCCCACTCCCTTACCCAAAGCCTGAGCATGTGGCCCAAACTAAACCCATTGGCTGCTCCCTGCTGTAATTCTGAAATCTGAGTGATGTGAAATGAGGAAGAAAATAGCTGAAGGCAATTCATCTGAATGGCAATGCCCAGGGTTAGTTAAGCAGTGGTGCAACTTGCCATCAAGGATCTAGAGTCTTCCCTGTCTTAGCTCTACTACGGCCAGTCTGTAGGCTTCTCCTGGAGGAAGGTTCATCTCAATATGGCTGCCACGCATCCAGGACCTACAAGAGAATGCCTCAATGCAGAAAAGTGAAGTTTCCTGTGTGAGATCAAAGAACATCGTTTGCAAAATCTTAGCACTGAAGTTTCTGTCATATTTTATTGGCCAAAATTGTCATATAGGTCCATTCCTAAACCAATCATAGGCAAGGCAAATGGGATTACTATGATTGATTTTATCTGACATGACACATGATTCCAATGTTGCTTCAGTGTTTTCTACTCTTTTGTTGTTATTGGGAAAATATCCAAATACAACATACTGTGAAATAATTTATTATTTTCATTTAGCTATATTCTAGTTTCTTCACTTAGGTTCCTATAGAGAAGTAATATAACCCAAGGTTAAGATCACAAGCTCTTTCTCCATATTCTTTCTAGATATTGTTAGCAGCGCCTCAGTTTTCTCAACTTCATAGAAAGATTATAACTGTACCAACCTCGTAGGGTTATTGTGAGAATTGAGTTAATGCACGCCAAGTATTTAGAACAGTGCCTTGCATATGGTAAGCTCTCGATACATGTGGACAAATTTTATTAGCTAAGGCAGAGAGGCAAGGGATAGAGAAAGGAGCTCCTGGCATAACCTCAGTTTATCAAATTTTTAGGAGGCTGGGCGCGGTGGCTCAAGCCTGTAATCCCAGCACTTTGGGAGGCTGAGGTGAGGTGATTGCCTGAGCCCACGGGTTGGAGAACAGCCTGGGCAACTTAGTGAGACCTCATCTCTACAATAAATCAAAAATTTAGCCAGGTGTGGTAGCACATGCCTATAGTTCCGGCTACTTGGAAGGCTGAGGCAGAAGGATCACCTGAGCCCAGCGGGTTGATGCTGGGGTGGCTGTGAGCATGCCACTGCACTCCAGCCTGGGTGACAGAGTGAGATTCCCACTCAAAAAAAAAAAAAAAAAAATTGGTGGGGGGAAAGATTCAACTGTGTCTTTTCAATTGTACTCATTTCAGATTACATTGGTTAGACAGATAGTAATATTAACCACTATTTATTGGACATCTCTGATGTGTAAGGCAGTGGATATGCATTTTTGTCTTTGTTATTCATAACCTCATGTCTGTTCTGCAAGTCAGGGTCATAAAAAAATATGCTTTCCTTTTAATAATACCTAACAGGTTTGCAATTGTAATACTAACCATAAAAATTTATTACAAAAGAACGTCACTCAGGTCAAAGTCAATAATTTCTAATAAAGGCAGGTGCCGTGGTTCACACCTAGAATCCCAGCACTTTGGGAGGCCAAGGTGGAGGATTGCTTGAACCCAGGAGTTTGAGACCAACCTGAACAACATAGTGAGACCTCATCGCTGCAAAAATAAAAAATTTAGCTGAGTATGGTGGCATGCACCTGTAGTTCCAACCACTAGGTAGGCTGAGGTGGAAGGATTGCCTAAGCCCAGGTAGTTGAGGCTGCAAAGAGCTGTAATTGTGCCACTGCACTCCAGCTTGAGTGACAGAGTGAGACCACGATTCAAGCAAAAAAAAAAGAATTTCTAACAAAATTGTTTTTATTATAAAAAATTTTATGCATACATAAGAGAAGAGAATAATGAACTCTCATCAGCCAACTTCAACAGCAACCAACTCATAGATTTGTTTCATCCGTGCTCCACCATTTCTCTCCAGATTGTTTTGAAGCAAATTCCAGATACTATGTCTTCTCATCTAGAAATATTTCAGTATGGACTATATTTTTCAAAGATAAACATTGCTTTTAAAAATTGTAACCTTACTGGGTACAGTGACTCACAGGGTGTAATTCCAGCACTTTGGGACGCCAAGGTGGGAGGATTGCTTGAGCCCAGGAGTTCAAGACCAGCCAGGGCAACACAACAAGACCTCGTCTCTACAAAAAAAAGCAAAGAATTAGCTGGGTGTGGCACTGCACACGAGGTGGGAGGATCACTTGAGTCCAAGAGGTTGATGCTGCAGTGAACTGAAATTGTGCTATTGCACTCTAGCCTGGGAGACAGAGTGAAGTCCTGTCTCAAAAAATTAAATAAATAAATGATATTGTAACCTCAGTACCATGACCACACCGAAAAATATTAAGTCCTTTCAACATCAAATATCTGGACTGAATTCATGTTTCTTCAATTGCCTCCTTTCTCTTTGGTGTGTTAAGAAGTAGTATGCAAGGCCCATCTTGGATATTAGCTGCCTCAGAACTGGCTGAGAATTATTTTTTAGTAAAGAAACATTTCAGTGTCAGCTTGAAGTGACTGATGAAAGTCACTTAATAAATGATCATGCAACAAAATGCTCAAAGAATATTTGGCAGAAAAATAGAGAGCTGGGGATTCTCTTTTAAACCAGCATAACCAGCATTTGGGAAGTGAGCTATTGAAAGGTGATGATCTCTCCTGATTGTATTCTTTGGACTGATCTGCCACATTGAGTGTCTTCATTTATGCCCATGGGTAATGTCACAGGTGGTCCCTGGTTCTACCTATTGGAGCCTTTACAGACTCATCTTTTTTTTTTTTTTTTAAGTCTACATCTCACTCTGTTGCCCAGGCTAATGGCATGATCATCATGATCACAGCTCACTGCAGCCTCGACCTCCTGGTCTTTGGCAATCTTTCCACCTCAGCTTCTGGAGTAGCTGAGACTATAAGCGAGTGCCACCACATGCGGTTAATTTTTTAATTTTTGTGGAGATGAGGTCTCACCATATTGTCTAGGCTGGTCTCGAACTCCTGGGCTCAAGTGATCCTTCCACCTCAGCCTCCCAAAATGCTGGGATTACAGGCATGAGCCATCATGCCAGCCCAGATTCATCTGTTGTCTTCACATGCTTAGCTCTATTTATAGACCAACTTCGTCTCTCTGCCTGACCTCTTTGGTACTGATTCTATCCATGGGTAGTTTATTTGGTGCTTGAACTATCCTCCTCCATTGAAGTTTTTCTCCACCTCTACCTAGGCTCTTTGCTGCACAGGGTGGATTGGTCATCTCATTACTCATCCAGAAAGGCCTTCCAGAAAACCCCAGTTAAGGTAGAACTTTGACCTCTCAACCTTAAAGAGGTGTTGGAAACTTTCTTAATATTACAGTTTAACAATGAGTAATACACCTGAAAAGAAAGTGTCACAATGATTTCCCTTGGGTTTCTGTGACAGGAGAACAATACTACCTTTGGACTAATAATATGTAAATGGATATTTTTAAAAAATAAATTGTAATACATTAAGAAAAGGGAAATCTTTTAAATAAAAAGTTTTCAACTTATTTACAGTTTTTTTGTTTATCTGTTTGTTTTCTTTTAGAAAGCAAGGTTTATTGAGAGGACAGAAAAGGTTCCACAGTGGGAGGGAGGGGACCCGAAGGTGTTGCCCTAATTACCAGTTTTAAAGGAGATGTACTCAACCTGTCTAATTCTACACTGGAGGCCTTGAATCACACCCCAGTGATGATCATACCACTGCACTGCACTCTAGTCTGGGCAACAGAATGAGACCTGGACTCAAAAAAATAAAAAATAAAAAAATTTTTTAAAAAATAAGCCGGAAAAGGCTCCAAAAGGTAGAACTGGGAACCACCTGTGACATTATCCAGTGTTTGTTTACTTTCCTATACACAAGGAGAAACAGGAAATTTATCACTGCCTCACATTAGGTAAAAGTAAAACATGTGGCAAATCATTTCCTAAGTACATAATTCATTCATTATGGGCACTGCATTTCCCAAGTGAGCATGAGTTTGGTTGCCTAGAAAAAAATGAAGATGCCACATGATAATGATATAGTCAATTGTATAAGACAGATTTTGAAATTGTGATTTATGCTCCATAAAAAACTTTAGGAACAAGGCACATTTTTCAAGAAATGATAAAAGAGTCTGAGAAGATTGCCTGGGAAAAGGAGTGATATCACGTCTAAGAAGACTCTCAAATCAAGCAGATGTCCTTTCAACACTTCGCATTCTAAAGACAGATCCAGCAATAGCAACATCAGTCACGTAATGATTATTTACTGTCCGTCAGTTGCTATCAGATATCTTACTCACTTATTGAATTTAATCTGTGCAATGGCCCAGAGGTAGTAGATATCCTCCTATTATGAAGATAAGAATAAAATCTCAGAGAGGTTTTACTCAGGCTGTTAGTGGTGGAACAGAAATTGAAAATCATAACTGCTTGAGTATAAGCAGACCCCCAAAAAACTGGAATTATTTTTTGAAGGGTGAGCCCCTTGTAGTACACAGGCTTCCTCCATTAGGTAAGTGTTCTAGAAACACATCAGCATCAACATACCAGTTAGCATTGATGTGAGAGGCTGTGTTCAGCTTCAGTAAATTTTTTTTGTGTGTGTGGAGATTCTTTCAATGCGTTTGCCCAGTTCATGATGGATGATTTACGAGCATACGTATCCACATTGTGCTGAGTGTTCACAGTTTTTGATCAAAAAAAGCATGACCTTCATGTCCTACTTATTTACCTGATCTCTCCCCAGTGACTTTTTTTGTTTGGTTCCTTGGATTAAAAAGTCCTCAAAGCAAAATGTTTTGCCGATGTGGAAGAGGTGAAACAAAAAATGGCAGAAGTACTAAAAGGCCAAAATGGACCAGTTCAAAAACTCTTTTGAGCAGTGAAAAAGCATCTAGATAGATGTATGGCATCAAACAGAGAGTACTTTGAAGGTGAATAAAGGTTAAACATGTAAGAATGAATACACATGTTTTATAAAAAAATTCTGGGATTTTGGGGGTCCTTCCTCGTATAATCTTTCTATTAACACGCTATCTTGAAAGTGCCTTAAGAGGATAAAAATGCACACATTTCTTATGCCCTACCCCATCTCCAATTCATATTTACTTTATTTTGCATTAAAATAAAATATTGTTTCTGATATTTATCTCAGTTGCTGGATTCTACTATAAAATGATTAACCTTCACAATAAATGATTATTTTATATTTACCCTAATGTGTGCTACTAGCAGTCAAAGAAAACATCAGTTTTTAATATTATCTGCACTTTGCTTGAAGCACTGTTAAATTAATATACTCACATTTATCCCATAATATTTTCAGATCACAATACTTAATGTACTTTTCAAATACAATGCGGCAAGCTATAAAATAGGACATAATTGTACTGAATGAGTTATGAGATTTAAAAGCAGGGTCTGTCACAATGTCAAATAAGAAAAGGATATGAAGCCACATGTGCCATGCAATAAACACTTCTCCTTTATTAATCTGGCAGAAGAGTACTGTGAAACCTATAAAATACCTTTGGAGAAAAATTTTTATTATCTTTGGTGCCCCATCAGTGAAAAAGCCTGCATATGGACATAGAAAATGAAGTGGAGATACATTTTAAAAGTAAAAATGGAACTGCTTTCCTTTATAGGCTAAAAATCCTAGTTGGGGATCACTACATAATACTTTTTCTTTTGGATCAACATATTTTCTAACAGTAAAACTAAAGTCAGTTTTATAGGATGGTAGAACATCTCGATGTTGTTGAATAAACTAATGCTTTTCCTGGTAAAGTCTTAGACCTGATAAAAAAGACACAATTGATTCCTTCTGCAAAGCATTGAACTATTAGGAAAAAAATTCTCCTTTTTCAAAAGCATTTGTTATACATTGTAATCAAAAGCTTTAATTTGATGGTTTATTATGAGATTTTGCTACATCAGTGACAGATATTGAGTTCTAATTTAAAAAAGCACCTTTGATCCTCTAAAATATATTCATGGTAATAGTCCTTTAAATAGCAATAATCAAGAAGTTTTTATTTAACAATGGTTCATCTGATTAATCTAATTCCTTTTTCTTTGAATGATTTTGTGTGTTGGGGGCGAGGGGTCATTTATTGACTGTGTTAGTTTCTTAGGGTTGCCATAACAAACTACCACAAACTTGATAACTTAAATTAACAACACAAATTTATTCTCACAGTTCTGGAGTCTCAACGTATGAAAGAAGGTATAGGCTGGGCTATAATCTCTTTGAAGACTCCTGGGGAGAATTCTTCCTTGCCTCTTCAAGCTTCTGATGATTCCAGGGATTGACTTGTGGCTGTATCACTCCAGTCTCGACCACTGTCTTCACATGACCTTCTCTTCTCCCTGTGTCTATCTCTGTGCATCTCCTACAAGAGACAGAGACAGTTGCTACTGGAGTTAAGGCTCACCTGGATATCCAGAATGATCTCATCTTGAGTTTCTCAATTGCATTTGCAAAGACCTTTATTTTCCAAAAATGGTCCTCTCCACAGGTTTGAGGGTAGAATACAGCAATATCTTCGACTTAAACTTTATTCAAATTTTGTATTCAGAGCTCAAAAATGGACTTTGACATCTGAAAGCTGTGGGATCAAATGTTGGCTCAACCACCCACTTGCTATGTGATATTTGGCAAATAAGTTAATGTTGCTAAGCTCATTGTGTATGTTTGGCAACTTTACTAACCATGGACATAAGAATTTGCTATTAATTGATAATTGATCCTCTTGCCTATGAGGGTGAATTTCTTTTGACCATCTATATTCTACATGGTCACTGTAGTTGATTTCTTTGTATAATTTGGCACTGTTGACCACTGTTGAACATCTTTATTGTCTTAGTTTTTTTGTTAAAAAAAAAAACTTAAAATATTATTATTATTATTTTAGATATGGGATCTTGCTACATTGTCCAGCTTGGCCTTGAACTCCTGGGTTCAAGCAATCCTCCCACTTTAGCCTCTTGAAGTGGGGCTATGGGTGCTCACTACCATGCCTGTCTTAACCATCTTAGCTTCCAATATATCATGTTTTTCTGATTATTCTTCTACTGCTCTGACTGTTCTTTCCCCTTGTGCTTCTATCCTGTCCTTAAATTTTGGTTTTCTGTGGTTCCTAACACAGAACTATCCTGTATATTTTCTCCAATGACTTAATCTATTCCCAGAATTTCAACTAACACCTGGTTGCTGATGGTTCTGAAGTCTGTATTCCCAAATCAAATATTCCTCCTCAGCTAGAAACGTATGTACAACTGCCTCCTGGGCTCCTACCTAAACGTTCTAACTCTAAGTCTTCATATTCACATTTAAGGCTAAATCATGATTTTTTTTTACAACTGGAAATCTATACCTTCTTTGGGGGCTTATTTATTATTACTCTTAAACCATCCTGACTTATCAGTAGTTCCCCCAATATGTCACTGCTTTTACCCCTTCTTATCCTTATCTGTACCTGTCTCTTGGTTTGGAATACCCTTTCTTGTGAGCACCTATTTATTTTTCAAGACTTAGCTCAAACATCACTTTAGTTCTAAAATGACCACTCACTCTCTTCTCTTATTTTTTGAGCCGAGATATCATTCTGTCACCCAGGCCGGAGTGCAGAGGCATGCTTATGTCCACCGCAGCCTCAACCCGCTGGCAATCTTCTCACCTAGGCTTCCCAAAGTGCTGGGATTACAGGCTGAACCACCTCGCCCAGCCTCTTCTTTATACCCCTACTGAATCTTATACGTACTTCCATCATACCAAATGGCATTTTTGAGGGCTTGTTTTTCTTCCCTAATCAGCCATGAGCTCCCTGAAAGCTAAGTAGCCACATTCTATTTGTCTTTATAACTTTGCTTTTCAGGATAGTGTCTGACACATTGTACTCAAACACTTGTTAAAATAGTTTCTTGAGCCTACCCAAAGAACGTCTTGCTATTATTATTATTTGTATTTAGCTTATTCTTAAACGCATTTAAGGATAGTAATAATAGTTAACATTAATTGATAGCTACCATTTCAGGCATCTGGTGGTAGACAGCCTTCTGAAATGACCTTCCATGATTCCCACATCCTAGTCTTCATGTTCTTATATAACCTCTCCCTTTGACTGTGGCCTGAACTTAGTCACCTGCTTCTAATGAATGGAATAGAGTGCATGCGATTGGATGTCACTTTGGAGATTAGGTAACAAAGAGAACGTGACTTCCATTTTGCTCACATTCTTTTGCTTGCTCACTCTGATGAAGTAAGCTGCCCTGTTGTGAGCTTCTCTATGGAGAAGTCCATGTGACAAGGAACTAAGGACACCTCCAGCCGACAGCCGGCATTGTCCTCAGTCTTAGAGTCAGAGAGAAATTGAATCCATCCAACAATCATGTGAGTGAATTTGAAAGCTGATACTTTTCGAGTCAAACTTGACAGCAGCCCTGGCTAACACCTTGATTCCAGGGTTGAGAGAAACCCTGAGCCAGAAGACCCAGATAAACTGCCTTAGATTCTTGACCCAGAAACTGTGAGATGATGGATGCTTGTTTTAAGCTACTAAATGTGGGGATAATTTCTTACATAACAATGGATAACTAAAATTCATTGTTTCAAACAAATCACATGTATTGATTCTCTAGTCCCCATAACAACTCTCTAAGGTTAAAAACTATTTTTAATACCATATTACAGATATTCAAAGAAAACTGAAACACAGTAGCAGGTTTGGGCATAGTTTAGTTTCTCCTCTGTTCACGTCTCAGAAGTCTGCAATCAAGGTTTTAGCCAGGGCTGCCACTCATGTTCATCTTGGTCTCAAGTTCATCTTGCAAGCTCATTAGGGTTGTTGTCAGAATTCAGTTCCCTATGGCTGTATGACTAAGATTTCCATTTCTTATTAACTGTCAGCTGGAGACCAATGCCCTTAGACACTACCACCTGGCCTTCACAAGGAGTTCTTCACAGAAATGTTGACTTTCTTACGGGACATCAGGAACATTTTTCTGACTTCTGTCTCTGACCTATAGATCCCCTTTTCAGAGCTTATCTGATTAGGACTAATTAGAATAATCTTCCTTTTGTGTACTCAACTGATTAGTAATCTCAATTACAACTGCAAAAATTTCTTTCTCACATGGCATGCTATAATCATAGGAGCAAAGTTTTATCATATTCATAGATCTCATCAAAGGCATAGATCATTGGAGATTATTTTAGAATTCTACTTACCACATATATTTCTTCTAGTCTTTCATTATGACTTTTTTTGTGTATAGTTGTAATAATATAGTACATCAAAATAAGTATAACCTTCTTTTTACTGTATCTTATCACAAGCATTTTCCATGTCATTATATAGGTCTCATGGACATAATTTTAAAAGGTTTATAATACACTATATAAAATTAAAGTTAGCAAACTATTTCTAAACATTTTCATATTTAATACTGGAAAGATGATATAGCATTGTGATTCAGATATTTAACTTTGGAGTGAGATAGATTTTTAAACTTTTTGTCTCTGTTAATTTTTAAAATGAGATAGTAAAACTACTTATTGCATATGATAGTCTTAAGATTAAATGAGATGATACATATAAAATGCTTAAGATAATGTCTGGCACATAATAAGCCTTTACATAGTATCAATGTCATTATAGTCAGTATCACTTATTTTGACCCCATTTTTATTTTAGTATAGATTCTTATAAATCTATTTGGTACAAAAATTTATTCTTAATGTCAGAGAGAATGCAAAGATACTTGGAATATGAAGAAGTATAAGGCAAATGGTAATTTGAGTTTTTATTTATGAACCATGTGACTTTTGACAAGTTACTTAGCTTTCTAAGCTATAAAATGAAGGTAGCAATATGCATTACACAGTTTCTTGATAATGTGTATAAAAGGAAAAATAGTGTAATTATTACATAATTGATGTTCAATAATATACGGTCATTACCTTGAAAACTCCTTACAATATTCCAGTTACCTTACATACATACTTATTACTAAAATTCTTATTATGTTGTTCATTGTTCTCTCACATTTAAAATGTATGGAAATAACAAATTATGTTGTAAAAGATGAATTATAAAACTAAAGGAAGTTTGATTTGAAAATAATAAGTCATTTTATTTTTTTTTTACTTTGGCAACTCTAAGTATAAATTAAAATAGTTATATAGAATTTCATAGTTCTCACATTCTTTGAAGATAACTTAATAAATAGTTAATGTTCATATAATCCTAAAAAATAGTCCATGTCTTTAATGAGTCACATATATTTTAGTCAACAATTTTTTTGTGTGTGTTCTTAAAGCAGGCATAAAATATTCTCATTCTGAAGAGTTTTTTCAGTTATCATTTACCATGT
Organism: Tarsius wallacei; assembly: GCA_963574415.1. Taxonomy (NCBI): domain Eukaryota; kingdom Metazoa; phylum Chordata; class Mammalia; order Primates; family Tarsiidae; genus Tarsius; species Tarsius wallacei. The sequence continues at coordinate 8,670 of CAUYQG010232580.1, read as the reverse complement.
TTAAATCAATGAATTGCTATATTTCAGAACATTCATCTTTATTTTCATTGAGGTTTTGTCATACTCTGATCTGAAACATTGACATAGAAACTATGTGGGCTAAAATGCTGAAATGTACTGTAAATCATTGCATGCTAATTAAATTCAGTGTTATTGGAATCTTTTAGTTTCCTTTTTACAGGAAGATATCTAAAGATAATTGATGAAAATGTTACATTTGGAGAAACATTTAGGCCTATGTGCATTATAAAAACAAAGCAACTTGTAGCACTAAGGCTGAATTTGTGAGAGAGAAAAAAACTGTCATTGATATTTGAAAATTTTATAAATTTAGTTAATTAGAAGTATTTTATTTTAGTAAATCTATCATAAAATTGGAGTATCTCAAACATTTTTTGTACTGATAATGATGGTCTTTTATATTAAACAAGTGATCACTTTGGAAGACAGGATTCTGTAGGCTGTTGAGCACAGAGTGTGTGGGGGCACCATCCTGTATGGTGGTCAAAAGCAGAGGGCCACATTGACTCTGTGTGAACCTGAAATGGGGAATACACTGACACTAATCTTAAAAGGGTTTTGTGAGGAAACAATGAGATCATCTGAAGCCTGGTATATTATAAGTGCTCGGTCAAAGCTAACTCTTTTTCTTACAAAATTTATGGTACCATTTTCATAGACAGTTTCTGGAATGCTCACCATTGCTTTTCTAATGCCTCCCTAATGTCACTCCTTTCAAGAAAACCTGATAATATTTAGGCATTAAATTGAACTGTGTCTGCCAGACCTCAATTCTAATGGGATTTCACTACATTTTAGTGCCAATCCTCATTCCAGATGAGCTTGAAGAAGGGCTTAGATGGCCAAGGAAAGGAATTGAAAGCTGTTACCTTTTAACAGATAATACATCTAAACCTCTCCAAAATCATCCATTAAAAACGTTTTAAAAAAATATTGTGATGTCTATTACATAAAGGAAACCATGGAGTAAATAGGCTGCCATTCTTTTCGCTTTCTATAAAACTTCTTTTTGTGTCTGTGTTTTGTTTTGGGATAGGGTCTCGCTTTGTTGACCAGGCTAGTTTTGAACTCTTGGGCTCAAGGGATCCTCCCCCTTTGACTTCCCAAAGTGCTGGAATTACAGGCTTGAGCCACTGTGCCTAGAAAAAAATCTTCTTCCCTAAGTTGAAAAATATATTCAACTTAGAACAAACTCCTATTTTGCATTTTATTATGTGGAGTGTTTGTAACAGTTTCTTCTCCCACAGGAGATTATAGGTTGAGAAAACAAGTAGATAGGAAAAAATAGGGGAGACGGGTAGCTTAATAGCAACACAGGTTTAATCCAAGGTGGAGAACCTGCAGAGGGGACTACAGAAAACTGAAGCCCACTGCAGCTTACAGTCTAGGGCAGATATAGGGTTTGGGGTTATTCTTGCGGTTGGCGTTGCTAGGGGATAACTAAGGCTTGTGGTTAAGTAAGTTAAGAGGAAACCTTGTGGTTAAGCTAGGTGTTAGACAGGATGCTGTGTATAGCAGGATGTTTTTCCATCCCAGGGTAGCTAGCAAAATGGTGGGGGTCTCTAAAATGGAGTTACCCTAGCTAACAGAAAGGTCTCTAGCATAGCACAAAGAGCTGCAGTTACCTTCCCACATCTCTGGGAATCATTTCTGGCTCTGCCATCCTTCTTCACCTAGTTATGTGCTCACTCTGCTTTGACAATTCTGGTTTCACTCTTCCGTAACTCCCCAGGATCATTTGTACTGGACTGTGTTTCTGTCTGATTCTGGTTTTGCCCTTAGTCAGTCTTTTTAACAGTTTTCCTTTTGGGGGTCTATACTCCACAGGCCATGGACCAGCGTTGCTCTACCCTATCCCAAGGTCCTGCCACCCAGAACCTTGACTCTGGTAAATCACCCCAGACCTTTGCCTGTCTGGAGAGAGGGAGGCCATAGGTAACCCGATTCTTGGGTATTCCAGGTTTAGACCTATGCCTAGAGGACTAAGAGCTCCCGTACATTTTTATGCAAAGTGACCAAAGTTATGTAAATGAGTCTGGCAGGGTTAATTTAGGCTTCCAACCAGCTGGAGCTGACCCTGGGAGGCCCGATACTTCCCCTGGTTGATGTTAACAAGAGTGTAACAAATTTCACAAATGTCTCAAAGGGAATCCAGCCTGAGTCTACACTTTTGGGCCTTGGTTTGGAGCTGTGCAGGTCTCTTGACAGGATGAAAAAAGTTCTAATGATGGACCTGGAGATTAGACTTGCAAGAGTTGGGGAAATAGTCAAAGACGATGCCCTTGCTCAGAGTGTTTTTTTTTCCTTCAAACTTTAGATTTGTTTGTCCTGGGCAATTCTTCCGACTCAGTCCTCTTGCAGCCAGGATAACTCATATACTCAAAGACGTATACTTTAGAGAATTTCCCAGCCCAGTTGTAATTGGCATTTTGTTTTGTTTTAAGAGATGGAGGTCTTGCTGTGTTGCTGGTTTGGAACTCCTGGGCTTAAGTGATGCTTCTGCCTCAGACTTCTGAGTAACTGAAACTACAGACACACACCACCATGCCAGGCTTGTAATTGGCTTCTGTGGGATATGAAATGATGTTTCTCTAAGGTAATACCAGTGTCCCATGAACAACTCTATAGCCCCAGTCTAAATTACCATGGCTCCAGTCTAAATTACTTAACTGGCAGATTCTTTTGGAATACATGATATAGTCCACATATTGCCTTGTTAGCTTTTGAGGGAGATGCAAAAAAAAAGTATGAATAATTCTTATCCTTTTCATAGATTATGGTCTGTGAATATCAGAGAAACAACTAAATGATAAATATGCTTTTGTGCTCTAAGATAGCAGTCCCCAGCCTTTTTGGCACCAGGGATCAGTTTTGTAGAAGACAATTTTTCCATGAGCTGGGAGAGGGGGGTGGAAATAAGGGCGTGGAGGACTGCAGTTAAAGCTCACTGATTGAAGGCTGAGGCGGAAGGATCTCCCAAGCCCAGCAGTTCGAGACAGCGGTGACTGTGAGTATGCTACTGCACTCCAGCCTGGACGACAGAGTGAGACTCCAACTCAAAACAAACAAAAAGCTCCTCACTGATTGATAATCACTGCTTTAGCTCCACTGCAGACGATCATTAGGCATTAAATTTTCATGAGGATTGCACAACCTAAATCCCTCATATGTACAGTTCACAATAGGGTTCAAGCTCCTATAAGATTCTAATGCAACTGCTGATCTGACAACAGAAGGAGCTCCAATCACCCACCGGCTGCTCACCTCCTGCTCTGAGCACATCTAACAGGCCGTGGACCCCCAGGGGTTTTGGACCACTGCTCTAAGAGATCAGAGAAGGAGGTGGTCATTTCAGGTTGGTGGCAAATTGTTTCATGGGTGAGGCAGATTCAAGCTGGGGCTTGAAACAATGTAGAGAGTTTGCCGATATGGATACACTGGATGGGAAATATCCAGAAAGATTCACATTGCATATGGAATGAAGCTGATTATATCACTCCAATGTTTAAAACCCGTCAATGTTTTTCAGTTGTGTTTCTTAAACTTGGATGTGCACACACAATTAAACTGATGACCTTATTAATTGCAGAATCAGATTTGGTAGAACTGTAGTGGTGTCTTGAGATTCCAAATTTCTGTGTTCCTAGCTGCTGCTGCAGGACCTCAGAAGAAACTTCAAAAAGCAAAGGGTCTATACTAGAACTGGGGTGGTGTGGCAAACAATAGCCCTCAGGGCAAATTCAAGCTGCCACCTGTTTTTAGTTTTATGGAAACACAGGCACATTTCTTTCTTTACCTATCATGTGTATCTACCTATCATCTGTAACTACTTTTGTACTTTAATGGTGGTAGCATTCAGTAGTTGTAAAAAAGACCATTTTGCCACAAAGCCTAAAAGATTTATTATTTTATCCTTTACAGAAAATGTTTCCCAACCTATGGTATAAATGACAGATAAGGTCCAAATACTTTGAGAGTGTGTATGAGGACTGGCAACATGTCTTCAGCCTTATCTATCCAAGCTCTCTGCTCTGCCTCTTTAGGTATGCATCTGCTATACTATCAACTTGCCAGTACCCAAATCCCACATGGTCTTTCTCAGTTCTTTACAGGAGTATACTTCCCAAAAATATAGCAAGGATGAACATTACATTTATCCTATTTTTCCCAATTTTTCAGACACCCTGTAGAATCTTACATATGCACATCCATGCTGGTGAGTGAGAAGTGGGAAACATGGAGACAATAGCTGTGATGAAAAATAGTTGATAATTTTCAGTAATTTTTTAATGACAAGCTTTGAGATACATTTGCGTAGATTTAAATTCTTATCGTGAGTATCTTGGTATTGGAAAAAAAAAAAAAATCTTAGTGTTGTGTTTTCCCAAATTACGCACCACTAGGATTTCATGAACTATTAAAGCGCATACATACATATGCACACATTTTGGAAAATGCTGGGTAAACAGATTTATTTACTGCAGGAATTCTCTGAGTCTTTATATAACAATGTACATTATGAATCTGCAGAAAGAGATATAATATACAGGCATTCTTAAGATTATTTAACTGTGGAATTTTCTTTTCTTTTCATTTTTTTTTTCAGTCGAGGGTCTCACTCTGTCGCCCATACTGGAGTGCAGTGGCACAATCATGGTTCACTGCAGCCTCTACCTGGGCTCAGGTGATCCTTCTGCCTCAGCCTCCAGAGTAGATGGGACTACGTGTCCACACCCAGCTAATTTTTTTGAATGTTTTTTTTTTTTTTTTGAGATGAGGTCTCACTATGTTGCCCAGGCTGGTCTTGAACTCCTGGCCTCAAGTGATGCTTCTGCCTTGGCCTACCAAAGTGCTGGAATTGCAGGCATCAGTCACCGTACCCAGCTGAACTATGGAATCTTTTTGATATAAGATATCATTTATCCCACACTAGTATTTTGTGAAATATCGATTGAACAATGCTGTACTAGTATAGAAATATGCTACAAATATCTCACAGAATTACTATTAGATTATTGTACAGGACAACTTCAGATTCAGAGTCCTCTGGATGATAGCCTGGTTCTACTGCTCAGTAAATATGTGATCTCGGGCAAGTTTAATCTCTTGCAAGTAAATTTCTTTCTATATATGTAAAATGGATACCATAAATTTTAGGGTTGTTGTTAGAATTAAATAAGACAGTGTAAGTAAAGTGCTTGGCACGTTATAGCCACTAGTAAATACTGTCTTTTATTATAATACTGCTATCTTAACTTGCATCTCCTGTTTGATTTTATCACCACCAGTGTTTGTCATTCTCCATCTGTTCTCTGCCTTGTGCTGTGACCCAAAGTCACTGATTTTCAGCTTTAATATTAAGTTGGAAGCATTTCATTCTATACTTTCAAAATATTATGTTTCAGTACATTTTAGAAATATCTCTCACATCATTGCAGTGTTTAGTAGCTGAACATATTTTTTAGTCTTCTGGGATCTGTGAGACAAGGAAGAAACTTCTTATTTTATGAAAAGATGACAAGAATATTTCTTAAATCTGTTCCCTGAAATTGATTGCTATAAAATGATTTAAAAAACCACACATTTCTAGAATGTCTAGAAAAAAATTTCTTGTTATTTATTTAGTTGATGCTATCAGAATGCTAGGGAATAAAAGAATCCTTGGAAAAATATAGTCTTCCCTGTAGTGTAAACTTCTAGGAATTGAAATGGATATTGGATCTTAATACCAATATCAATAATAGAGTATAAAATTTGTATTTATGTGTTTCAAACCTCTTTTAATGATCTCACTGATCATCAAATATATCTTTGTCCTAAGTATCCCTGGATTTTGGAAATCATACATAGATTTATCCTGAAAGTTTATGCATATGGGAAATGCATAAGTTCACAATATCTTTTTTAAAAAGTATTAATTCCTCAGCATTCAGAAAATAATATTTAACTATCTATTATTGTTTAAACTAGAAAGAAGTACAAATCAATAACTAGCACAAGAAAGTTCTATAAACCCTCAAATGTAGATGACCAAAACGAAAACTCTTATTAATCTTTTACAAATAACTGAAACCTAAATACAATTTTATTCTTGTTCTGTGTATGACATTGATGTTTCTAGACTTTCCATTTTCTTTGGAATCACATAACAGCGAACTGAGTCAAAAAGGAATGCCTGCCGAGGGCCCACCTACTAATCCTGAGCTTGGCAAACCCTTACACTTCTCTGATAACTCATTTCTCTAATATCAACTGCATGTGTTTTCCACAGTACTATCGTGAGATTTAAAAAAAAAAATCAGTGCATGTGAAACAGAAGTTAAAATCATAGATCACAATATAAATCTTAATGGTTATATGGTTAATAAACCATCTGAACTGGTTTTGATCCCAAGTTTTGGCAAAGCTGGCTTCTTCTCATCATTCAGGTTTTAACTTAAATGTCGCATCCTCAGAGCTGGCTTCCCTGACCAATTAATCTTAAAGTGGAAATCTTCAACCTCTACCAGTCACTCCCTGACTGCCACCTTTTTTTATATCATTCATAGCTATTCTACTTTTTGTTTACGTCTTGTTTTTTGTCCTCCTCTCCCCAGCCACCATACTGTAATGTGAGCTCCTCATGGCAGGAACTGTGGTCGGTGATCTCTCTGCTGACTCACAATGCCTGAGACACTGTGCAATAAAGCATTGTGCTCTCTATAGTCATTCCTGTCATGAGGCATGTCTGTTCAGATGAATTTAGGTCTTAGAGCTACATCAAACTGACCATTTTCCTGTAACTCTCTACGTACTCAGTAACAAAATGTCGTCAGAGAGCAACTCATACCCGATGATAAATCCTATCCAAAAGAGAATTGCTTTCTCTGTGGAGTCATCTTTACCTCAGATAAAATCCCTCTACCCAAAATGCTGCACAGAATTCATCTGTCTCCAAAGACCCAGAAGAGAGATTTATTTTTTGATTCTCCCTGTTACAGTAGTTAAGATCGTTTAGACCACTGTTTTGGCATGTCTGTCTCCAGGGTCAGCTTGGAATTTTTATTGTAATGCTACATGGTCAGTCTGGCACCCTCAAATGGCACGATTGTGCAGCACATGTTAGTTAAAAGACTAGGTAGTTTATTATCATTAAACAAAGAATCTAAAAGCTTATATGATTGGAGAGCTAGGACATCCATGCCTTACAAGACGAATCAATAAAATGCCATGTCTTTACAATCACTTTGTGGAGCCTCACCCATCTAGCATCTTCTTGGTATCTCTGGCTTGGATGTCTACTGTGCTTCCATCATTCCTTAAGCCCAGCCACACTGGCCTCCTTGCTGTTCCTATGAGGGGGAGGTACCCAGAAAACATAATTTATTTATAAAAAATTGTATATTTATTCTTACATGTTCAAATTTCATTTACCTTCAAAGTACTCTCCATTTGATGTAATACACCTACTGAGATACTATTTCCACTTTCAAAACAGTTTTTTAACTCCTCCATGTTGCCCTTTAGTGCTTCTGCCGTTTTCTGTTTTACCTCTTTCACATCAGCAAAACATGTCCTTTTGAGGACCTTTTTTCATCCAGGGAAACAAAACCATGTTGCCTGGGGTAAGATCAGGTGAATAGGGAGGGTGAGGCACGGGGGTCATGCTGTTTTTGGTCAAAAACTACAGAATGCTCAGCGCAGTGTAGGTAGGTGTGCTTGTAAATCCCTTATCATTAAATGGGCAGATGCGCTGAAAGAATCTCCAAAAAAATTCACTGAAGTTAAATGCAGCCTCACAACAATGCTTGCTGGTACACTGATGCTGATGGGTTTCTAGGACACTTACCTAGTGGAAGAAGCCTGTACTACAAGGAGGCCCACCCTCCAAAAAATAATTCCAATTTTTTTCTCATATGTTCACTCACTGCTAGGTACTGTTGACACATAGTAAGTAGCTAATAAATATTTATTGAATTAATTAATGGATTAAAAAAATTAATATGCAAAAAAGTAGCACAAGTCAAATAATTGAAGTTCAAACAATTCACTAAAATTGATTATATACAGTTCTCCAACACTTGAAGCTGAGTGTTAATTAGATTACTGCAAGGAGCAGAAACTATGGGGTTACTCCAGGACGTAGGATCTTATTTTAAAGGATCTGGGGAAAGTAGTGAAGAAGAGGAACCATTTATGCAGCTGTCAAGGAGTTGCTTGTGAAAATGGGATATCACTGAGAACGCGGTTCACAGTGCAGTCACTGACCTAGTACAGTGTTTCTCAAAGTGTAATAGTGTATCAGAATCATCTCAGGTGTTTCTTAAAAACAGTGTGCTGGCCCCCATCCCATCTTGGGCTCAGTAAGTCTGGGTGGGCTCTGAGAATCTGCACTTCTAGCCAGTTTCCAGGTGACTCTGACGCCGCTAGATCAAACAGGGTCCACATTTTGAGCCCCTTGACCTAGTAGTATAAAAGTGACTCTATTGACTTTGGGGTCATCTAGGGCTAAGTGACTTAGTTCCTTCAATTTTGCCTTCATATTCCTATTTTATCTTATTCTGATACCAGTTCTCATTTTCCTTTTTTTTTGAGTTGGAGTGGAGCGAAGTGCCCCCCGCAGGGGGGGCGTGGGACCCGCCCCCCCCCCGCAAACCACACGGGGGGGCC
>CAUYQG010232577.1:0-23197 GCA_963574415.1 Tarsius wallacei | reverse complement strand
CTACTTGGAAGGCTGAGGCGGAAGGATTGCTGGAGCCCAGCAGGTCGAGGCTGCGGTGGCCGGGAGCAGCCACTGCACTCCAGTCTGGGTGACAGAGTGAGACTCCAGCTCAAAAAAAAATAAAAAATAAAGAAATAAAATTAAGAGGTGTAGTCAATGACTTTTCCTTTAGACATAAGTGGTATGACAATTATGAATGCATGTTCAAAAGTAAATGCTGGCATCAATAGACATGCAAGAAAGAAAGAACATTTACTCTGGTAGAAAAAAAGCCAGAACAATTATGCAGAGTATTTGTGTTTAGAAAAACATGTAAAAAATGACCCAGGGAGGTGAGTGAGTCACAAACAGCCTTGAATAGACAATGGAGGAGAACCAGATGCTGCAAATTTGGAGTCTTCCTCATCTCAATATTTGGGGAATTCACAATTACATAGCAACAAGTCCTAATACATGGCATACATCCTAACATATTAGATACTTTTGAGAAAACAGGTGCAGAATACAAATAATTTGCCCAATAGAGCAAGTCTCTGGAAGAAGGAGCTACTCGTGCTTACATGCAGAGAAAGAAATGGATTGGGTACAATGAAATACGAAAAAATGGAAGGTAGGGAAAGAGAAATGCCAAGAGAAAATATTGGAATAGTTTGCATAGAAAATTTTAAGAGAAATGGGTAGACATTCAAGAGAAGGAAGAAACAAAAAAAGGACATGGCGATACAAAGGCAAAAAAGGCTAATGACATCAGAAAAAAATACATTTGGAAGGTTATGGGTTTAAAAAGTTGTCAGAGAGGATTTACCAAACATGGCCATCAGTGTTTCTGAAAAAAAAAAGGTAAGAAATCATTGTCAATATTGCACAAACGAATGCAAGTAGGGTTCAATTTGCTGAACAATTTAAAAGTTATACAACCAATTAGGGTGCAGATGAATATACACAGACACACATTTATACTGACCCATGAAAGCAAGACACACATATACCAGCAGTGACTAAAACAGCCTGTTCTGTAATGAGTAATGTTCAGAACTGAAAAGGGGGAAAAGAAGTCATTTAGTGAACTGAGAGAGTGCTTTAGGAATATTCTTCCTGGTGGTTGCCTCTTGAAAATGTTATTGAGTCATTTTTATTTTATGCAGATTTTTACTGTTCAGTTTGGTAATGAGCATTTTGAATATACAAACACAAATATGCAAATCTTGTTATTACTGTTGCTGTGAGATATGAAGAAGTACAATACAGAATTACAGAATACTGAACCATTCCTTCTATAGTCATGCTTCTGGGTGCTTTTATTAATGTTTTTGACAACTGATGTGTACATAATGCATTTTACATCACTTTCTTTTTTGATCATACTTACATAAATCTCATCCGAATTAAATCATATGAAAGGGAAATAAAATATTAAATTACAGTGAAAGGTTTTCTGAATAAAATGCCCTGAGCATACCTTGCACAGAACTGTTATATCAGGCACTTAGAAAATGGCAAAAATGCAGTGATACAAAACTAATAAAATTTACTTGACTCAAAGAATCTTTCTACAATGATCAAAACAACAGGACTGAACACAGATCCAATAATGATGAGCAATGAATAGCAAATGAAGATTACCATGCTTCAGGTCAAAAGAAAAGTAAAAAGACAAAGTCATGAGAAAATACGTGTAGGTTAGAGCTGCGGAGACTAAACATATAAAGTTGAAGATTAGGGTCCAAGAACAGATGAAACAATGAGAAGGTCTACACTGAATCATGGTAATGGGACTTGCCTTTCCTGGTTCCAAACCATTCAATGAAATGAGGGATCAATTCATTGAGAGTGAAACCATAATATCAGGAAGGGATGATCACAAAAATTTGAAGCACTTTTGTAATTTCCTCTGTGGTTCACAGTGACCCACATTTTTGAGGATGTGAACCCTGGTTCACAGAGAGACAAAGTTGTTTAAATTCCAGAAACCCCTTGGTGCTAAAGGAGTGAAGATTATAACCTAAAGAACAAATGAGGCAGCATAGGACTTCCTCTGGTTTAAGCATTATCAACCAATAGACTTGCATTGGATTCCATCTGTTTTCAGAATAAAATACAAAACAAACAGCCACACAGAAGGGAAGTACTCAAAAATAGAGAAGGCAGCAACAGGTAGCAGACTCATCTCTTCAATATTCTGTAGTAGTAGTCATAGGAATTCTGCTACATAGATCAAAGAAATGTATTTCTATGTCACATTCCCTTTGAAAACAAAAGTATAATGGAAAATGTCATTTAAAAGAAAAATGTCAATTTTAATAAATATATCAGTACTGTTGAGAAAATATTTTGGAAATGATACAGTAAACACTTCTGCTAAAACTGATAGAGCTATTAAGCTCAGACAAATATGCTGTCATTTAACTTTTCTTGAGATTGAATCAATTGCAAAGCATTGAAATAATAAAAACTTGAAAACGTTTAAAAAATAGAGTTATAAAACTAGATAAATATTTGTATGTATGACACTTAGGCGATATATACAAGGTCAGTGGAAGAATCAGCCTCAAATTCACACTTGACTGATGAATGACATCAAAATTTACGCAGTCTTTGAAAACACAATGGATGCAAAACATCACTCAGCAATTTGGAATATTCTCTTATAAACAAAGTTTCAGTGATGTACAAAGTACATAGTAAAGGACCCTGTATTTTTAAGGAACAGACTTCCTCAGTTCAGATTTTTCACAGTATGCACAGAATGAAAACATCACGCCTATTGCCAAAAAACCCTTTGCTTCACCAACTTCTTAGTGAAACTGTGACAAGGCTCTGTAAGAAGAAGTAAATATATCAAAGGAATGAGTGGTATGGAATGAATAAAAGTGGGAAGGGATGCAATGCAAGGAAACTAAAAGCAAAGAATCTAATATGGGAGTGGTTGTACACTAAAAAATGCGAAGAGTAGACATCCAGGGGAAAGGTGAGTCAAAGGATGGAAAGAAGGAAAAAGGAACTGTTACAGTCACTCAGAAAATGGTCATTTCCTAGAATTCAAGGATATTTACAAATTGATTCCCTGAGTGGAAAAACTAATGTTAATATCATGAAAAAGCAACTTGCAGAACATTCCATTTTTAATTCAATTTTCATTTTCATAAAAGAACCTCTCGTAAGGCAGATAAACACACAAACACACACACACGCAATCAGTGTCCAAGAGCTCAATTTTGCAGAATATCCTCAAAGAAATGTCAAAAAACATGGAAGCATTGAGTTACCTGAGGTGCTGGTTGAAGTGGTTACCTTTAACAACTTTCCTGACCTGTTTTGTCATGCCATGGGCTACTAATACTCAGTTGGTTAGCTTTGCTTATTTCTGTAGCTGGTAATAACCCTATACTTTCACTTCTATTAATTCTAACAGTCCCTTTGTATTAAGTCACCACAGTCACCGAAGTAGCAAAAGCTGAACAACAGTGCCTCAAGGAACTACAAGGTTTTGTTTCTGATTTCAAACATTTTGGTCCACCAATTACTCGGCAATCTTACTGGGTTTCAGTTTGTATTTTAGCTCAAGCTGAGGTGAAGTTTACTTCATCCACGTCACTTGAAAGGAAGAGACAAAAGCTATTAATTTGCAGAGAAGAAAGTGCTAAATCAAATGACCAGAGTTTTTGGAAAACAAACTTTCAAATCCAAAACTCAACAATCCAAAATTTCACCAATATCTTAATGATAAAACTTATTTGCTCTAATGATTTTCTTCTTCGTTGAACATACCTCTAAGGCAAATGACAGACGTATGAAGGAGGATATGTAATTACAAGTGAAGAGACGCTAAACATTTTTGAATAACAAGAAGAAAATAGTATATGAAAATATGAAGCAATAATTAGGAACAGAATGAAATACATTAATGAGACTTGCCTTTATCTTTTTCCTTCACGCCTGAAAAATAAAAGAAATAATGAACCAAATTATTCACAACGAAGGTAGATTATCAGGAAGAAGGGAGGACTCAAATTTGCAACTGATTAAATTTTATACGTGGTACAAATTGACCCATATATCTGGAAATTGAAACAGTTATGTTTCCCAAGGATATCTCAGTAATCAGAAGGAATGTTGTTTTAACACCCTCCCTCTACTCACAGATTGTTGCAAAAGGAATTTTGGTAGAAAACAAGGCCAGGAAATGTGATAGAATATAAATTACTATAGGATACTTAATAGCAGTTATTGGTCCTTTTACCCTCCTCTCTTTGTTTAACAGAATAAAATGCAAGTAGATAGACATTTACGAGACATTTAGTTAAAATTATTTAATATGCGCATGGTAAATGCACCATGGGAGATAATATTCACAGAATGTCTTTGACATATTTCGAAGAGATAAAACAGGAAAATACATTCCCTTTGAAAACAAATGTCTAATAAAAATATCATTTGAAAAGGATGATGTTAGGCATTAATGATCATATCAGGGTTTTATGAAAAATATTATAGGAATATTGTAGAATAATAACTTCTCATTTAATTCACAGGAAATTTCAAATTTGGGACATGGAGTAACAGTAAACACTTTAACAAATATTAATTCTCTTTATAATATTTAAAAAGAATTGCATTTTCCAAATTTAATGCTGTGTTAAAAATGCCAAACATTCATTTATTTAATTTTTATTTATTTTGAGTTGGAGTCTCACTCTTGTCACCCAGGCTGGAGCACAGTGGCACACTCACAGCCACCACAGCCTTGATCTGCTGGGTTTAAGTGATCCTTCAGCCTCAACCTTCCAAGTAGCTGGAACTACCGACACACACCACCATTCCCAGGTGTATTTGAGATTTATTTGAGAGACAAGGTCTCAGCATGTTGACCAGGCTGGTCTCTAACCTCCGAGCTCGGGCAATCCTCTCACCTCAGCCTCCCAAAGTGCTAGGATTACAGGTTGAGCCACTGTGCCTGGCCTAAAATTATTTTTCTTCATGCTAAGAAAGACATACATTCAGAAAATCTTATGTAGCATTTCTATACCTGGGAGCATTTGGTAAATAGGATCAAGGGCACTGTAGCAGAGTGAGCCTCAACCTTTCAATTTACCAGAAATGACATCTGTTTTTACACACTATTATCATTCAAGAAAATGGAGGGACAAATTTCATGCAACATGTTTGGTGTCTGTTTTCATTTCAAAAGCAGGGAGAGGGATGCCTGAGGATAGTTAGAGACATGCAGTGGAGGGAGGCCCCAGCATATAAAACTAAAGGGATGCTCTATGTTGAAGAAAAAAGGATACCAAAGCAGAAAGGTTGTTCAGGAGCACTGTGCTGAAGAAAGTGCACTCCAAATGCCCTCAAGGTGAGAATCTCTAGCCAGTGTCCTGATATAGTCAGGGAAACCCCTTAGGGACACACCACTCATCCAGGATGAGCATTGTTTCAAACTTTTGTAAGAGTCATGGCAAACATGGGTTTATGTCAGAATTCAGAACGTGCACATAACAATTATAGATTTAAATGCCTCTGGCAAAAGAAAAACCCAATACACAAATCAGTGATTAATAGAAATAAGAGAGGTATACACTACAATACAATAAAACAGGGGACTTTAATATCTCATACTTTTAGTAATGAACAGATCATCTAACAGAAAAGAAAAAGAAACATCAAATTAAACTACATCCTATACCACACAAATGGGCCTAACTGAAATTTACAAAACAATTCACTCAACTGCTGCAGAACACACATTCTTATTATCAGGACATGGAACATTTTCCAGATAGGTCATTTGTTTGGCTACAAAATAAGACAACAAATTAAAATACTAGAAATTATATCGGTTATCGTTTTGAACCACAATGAATCAAACAAGAAACAATAACAAGACAAACTATGGAAAGATCTACAAATACGTGGAAATTAAACAACATACTCCGGAAAAACACAACACAGAATATAACAAAGATGAGAACAGAAATAAATAACTTTGAGAACAAAAAAAGACCAATAAACAAAACAATAAAACAAAAATTTGGTTTTTGAAAGATAAAATCAACAAGGCTTCAGCTAGACTATTTAAAAAAAGAGACAAAACAGATAAATAAAATTAGAATAAAAAAAGGAGACATTACAACTGATACCACAAAAACACTAAGGATTATAAGAGATTATAATGTGCAAGTATATGCCAGCAAATTGGAAATCCTAGAAGAAATAGGAGAATTTTGGGCACAAACTGTGAACTTTGTGGCATGAAGAAATAGAAAGCCTATAGAGACCAAAAATGAGTAACAAGATCAAATGTAGTAACAAAGAAGACTTGCACTATTGAAGACACCAGGAACAGTGGTGTCACTACTGAAACTTTCCAAAGACTTAAAGAAGAAATATCAATTTTTCTCTAAGCCCCAGTAAAATATTGAAAAACAGGAAATACTTAACAAACTCATTCTATGAAGCTAGCATTAACCCCATACCAAAACCAGACAGGCACATAACAACAAAAAAAGAGAACTATGGAACAATATTCCTGATACCCATACATACCAAAATCCTCAATAAAATACAATCTGATTTCATCAACAAATTAAAGGTATCATTCACCAATATTAACTGGGATTCATCCCAGGATGCAATGGTGATTCAACATACAAAGATAAATGTTTGTGTTACTTCATTTTAACAGAAATTGATTATTCCAATAGATGCTAAGAAAACATTCAGTACCACTTAATAGCCCTTCATGATAAAAACTCTCAACAAACTGTGTATAGAAAAAAAAAACACACTTCAGGACAATAAGGTCATTATTTGACTAACCCAAGCTGATATCATAATTAAAGATTAGATATTTAAAGCTTTTCTTATAAGATCTGGAGCAAAACAAAAATATTCACATTCATCACTATAACGAAACATGGTACTGAAAGTCCCAGTCAGTTCAGTTAGGCAAAAGGAAGAAATAAAAGGCACCCAAGTAGGAGGGGAAAAAGTAAAATCATCCTTGCTCACGGAGAATATGCGCTTATACTTTTAAAATCCTAAATACTTTACCCCAAAATTTTTAGATCTGATGAAAAAATTCAGTATGGTTGCCAGGTAGAAACTAAGCATACAAAAATTAATGGCATTTTTGTATACAACAGCAAACTATTTGAAAACAGAAATCAGGAAGGCTAATTCACTGGCAATAGTGACAAAAAATATTTAGAAATAAATTAAGCAAATAAGGGAATGACTTATGAAGAGAAAAATATAAAGAAAGAATGGAAAAACTGCAGTGGACAAAAAAAAGAAAGACATCTCATGTTTTTATTAGAAGAATTGATATTGTTATTATGACCATATCACCAAAAGCAATCTACATATTCAATGCAATTCCTGACAAAATAACAATGACATTTTTCACAAAATAGAAGAAGCAATCTTAGCATTTGTATGGAACCACCAAAAATCTCAAATAGTCATAGCAATTCTGAGGAAAAATCAACAGAAAAACAAAGATGAAGGCATCACCCTATCTGATTTCAAAATATACTAAAAAAATATAATAACTTAAAAACATGGCACTGACATAAAATGAGACATACAGACCAGCTAAATAAAATAGAAAACTTGGAAATAAACACATACGTTTACATCTAACTCATTTTTGACAGTCACTAAGAACATGTGTAGGTGAATATACAATCTCTTCAATAATTTATACTGAGACAACTGGCAATCCATACAAAGAAGATTGAAACTAGATCCTATTTCTTACCAAATACAGGGACTGAATGTTAAGTTCATGAACTCACTCTAGAAAAAGAGCTACATAGCTCACTGCTGATATCACTATAGTGATGGGCAAAAGACCTGAACAGAAATTTCTCAAAAGAAGACACAAATGGCAAACAGATATATGAATAAATGTTCAACATTAATAATCAAAGGTAATTGCAAATTAAATCACATGGAGATGTCACATTATACCTGATACAATGTCTATTATCAGATAAATGAGAAATCGTATACACTATTCATTGGTTTATAAACTAGTACAGCCTTTAGTGTAAACAGTATTGAGGATCCTCAAAAAACTAAAATTAGAACTGCCATAGTTTCCAACAATCCCATTGCCAGATATACATCCAAAAGAATGAAATCAGTATATTGAAGAGACATCTGCCCCCACATGTTTATCGCAGCACTATTCACTATATCCAGATAAAGAATCAACCTAAGTGCTCATGAGTAAATGAATGGATAAGGAAAATATGGTGTGTGTTGGTGTTTGTGTAATGTAGAATGGTATTTAGTCATGAGAAAGAATGCAATTCTGTCATTTGCAACAGCATGGGTGCACCTGGAGGACATAATTAAATTAAATTAGTCAGATATAGAAATACAATGATCACAAGTTCACACTGTATGTGGGAGCTAAAAAATTGTTGAGAGCTTGGAGGCAAGGAGTAGAATGGTGGCTACCAAAGTCTGGGAGAGGTAGGTGGTTATGGAGGGATAAAGAACACTTGATTAATGGGTTAAAAAAAATACAGTTGTGGAAGAGGTCAGGATTATGGTGGCTGACTATGCTAGCCCCGGAGTAAGTGAGTGAGTGTATGGGAAATTTTGTGTACATTTTGCTGAGTAAGTGGGCATGTGAGTGGCTGACTGAGTGAGGGCTAGGGTTGCTAGTGGCCAGGGCATTCCTGGTGCGGAAGCTGGCGCTCAGCTGCTCGACTTGGACCCTAGTGATTTCCCAGTCACAGAAGACAAGCACCATTATTATTATTATTATTATTATTATTATTATTATTTTATCAACAAAACCGTTCCTGCGAAAAAATGCAGGGAGAGACTAAGTTGGGGCTTGTGAGCAAGTGGCCAGGACCCTCCTGGTACAAAAGCTGGTGCTGCAGCTTCTCTGCTTGGTCTCTGGCTCTTCCCAGGATTCAGAAGCCGAGTGCCATTTTTTAAAGGGACACAGGTTTTCCTGTGAAGAATCAGTGGAGAGAGACTACTGTTCCAGGCTCTGCCTCACCACTGCAGCGGGAGAGACTGCCAGCCCCAGGATTTGCCTCATCACTTCAACACCTGGACAAGAACTGGAAGCAGGGGCTGTGGAGGGAGTCCAGAGGCATAGTCACAGCAGAGGGGATGAGAGAGGCCTCCCACTACCATCTTGAAGGTGGGGCAGGAAATTGTCCTGACTTGCTCACCATGGAGCAACAGACCCCATCTCTGTGACTGGCATATCAACTACTGAGTGGTTGATCGTGACCCAGAGGGAATATCCTGAAAGCACA
Source organism: Tarsius wallacei (assembly GCA_963574415.1). Taxonomy (NCBI): domain Eukaryota; kingdom Metazoa; phylum Chordata; class Mammalia; order Primates; family Tarsiidae; genus Tarsius; species Tarsius wallacei. Next base: position 13,913 of record CAUYQG010232577.1, on the reverse strand, counting down.
AACTCAGTGGGACCTGACTAGTGCTGAGTCCCAGGCGCCCCACCCCCTACCCTGATGCAGCCACAGGACAAAGGGTGTGACCAGAAAAGGAAGAGGAAGAATTCCAAAGAGGGCAGTGATGAGTACAGGACTTACCCAAATCCCTCCTTCCCATCAATCCTCTGGACGTCAAACCCTCACAGCTGGGCCATGACTGGAAGGGACAAACCCAGGTGGAGCCTGGACATCCGTCCCAATAGGAGAACTCCATTCAAGGATAAGCCTTGTTATGGCATACCCCATGAGTATATACCTGGGGAAGAGACAATCCCGTACCTCCCCACCGGAGGAGATTTCCCTGACTATAAGAGATTGGCAGGAGAAGACTGCAGCCCCACCAACCTCCACTACCTCTCCTCCTTCTCTGCTCTGGACATTGGGGAGAGAGTAAAACAAGATAGAGCAGGAGAGAGCAGGAGAGAGCTGACTAGAGGAACAATTACAGAGCCTGCCACAAGAGGGCAGAGTTTTTGTGGGTTTTTTTTCTAATTTTTAATTTTTTTAATGTTTTAAATATTTTTTGCCAGTTTTGTTTGTCAGTTCATTTTTTAAAAAATATTTTTCCTTTGTGTATGAATGTGTATGCGAGTGTTTGATCAGCATCCCCCCCGTTTTTCTTTTCTTTTTTGTTTCTTTCTACTTTGTTGTTTTCTATTTATGTGTGTATGTGAATAACTGAGTGCTCAATTTTCAATTTTTCTGTATCGTTGGTTTGTTTTTGCTCTTTTGCTCTTCCATTTATTTTAATTTTATTTTATGTTATGTTTTTAGTTAAGGTGTGTGCCAATATATGTGTGAGGGTTCAATCTGAATTTCTTTTTTTGTTTGTTTTCCTGATCTTTCTGTTTTTATTCTCCATTCATTTTATGCTAAGTGTCTGTGTGTGTGTGCTTAGTTTTCTTGTTTGTTTTTGTTGTTGTTTGTTTTGTTTCAGTTTGTTGTTATTCCAGTTTGTTTTGGGGTGTGTGAGTGTGTGCCTATATTTTCAATTTTTTTTTTGCTTTGGTTTCTGCTATCATTTTTGTGTGTGTGTTCCTTTTATTTCTTACTCATCTTATTTCATTCTACTTTTTTCTCTGTTCCTCATTGTTGTTACTGTATCTTGGACCCAGGGGATACACACATGTACAAATTGCATCATCATATAGAGTAGTGGTGGGTTGTGGGTCTTAGGGAACACCTACCACAATCAGTAAACATTGTAATTTTCAAGTATTTCCTTAATCCTAGCTCCTCATTCCTTATCTTATTCAATTTTCAAAACTACAAGAGAGCAAAACTTCCCACCTCCAGTCTTATTTCAAAATAGAACAAATACAGATTCCAGATCAGGAAAGATGAGAAGACTAAGCAAACATCAGAGGAGGAAGCCTCTTTCACTGACACTGAATAACAGAATTAAAGAGAAAAGCACAGAGATCTTTCACAAATGAGGCAAAACCAAAGGAAAACCACAGAGAAAACTCCTGAAAAATCACACGTTGGAGCTCAAACAATGAATGTCACCAATGACTCTCCCCAGAATACGACAGTGATTAGGGAATGGATGGAAAGAGTGAGTAAGACTCAAGAAAGACAAGATGCAGAACAGAAAAAACTTGCAACAGAGGTTTTGGCAATAAAAAAATTCATCCAGCAAATAAATAACAAGTGACAAGCATGGAAAGCAGAATTAATCTAGCTAAAGAAAGAATCTCAGAACTTGAAGAACAGAACATGAAACTAACCCGATCTGTAAAAAACATAGGAAGAAGACTCAAAAAAAAGTACAAAGTCTACAAGAGATGTGTGATTATATCAAGATGCTGAACCTAGGTCTGACTGGTATTCCGGAAGAAGAAAGGGAAGTGGAAACAACTTGCAGCAAGTATTCCAGGATGTAATCCAAGAAAACTTTCCCCATCTTACAGGGATGGGACCAGCAAAACACAAGACATCAAATTAGAAGACCAACCCCAAGATACATGGGAATTTGCCCACACAAAGTAGGCACACACAAAAAAAATCCTAAAGGCAGCAACAAAGGTCAGACTACCTACTGGGGAAAACTAATCAGAATAGCAGCAGACATATCAGCAGAAACACTACAAGCAAGAAGGCTCTGGAGTCCAATACTCAAAGTCCTCAAAGATAAATAATTGCAACCAAGAATTTCCTACCCAGGCAAGTTCAACTTCATGAGGGATGATGGAGAATTAAAATCCTTCCCAGACTTCCAATCTCTAGGAGATTATGCAACTTCCAGACCAGCTCTACAGGAGATACTTAAAAATTGTACTAACACAGAAGAAAGAAAAAAAAAAGAATGACCACATACTTCCCTAGAGAACAGCAGAGCACAGAATCAACAGAGAATGCATCTCAACAAGAAACTTGAAAACAAACACATACATCAACTTCAAAGCCAAAAGAAAGCAAACAAACAAGAAAAAACTTTTTAAGTACCTTATGATAGTGATAAACATTCACACTGCAATAATCAGCCTGAATGTGAATGGACTAAATGCACACTAAAAGTCACAGAATGGCAAATTGAATAAGAAACCACGACCCAATTATTCACTGCATCCAGGAAACTCATCTCACCAAAAGGGACACACACAGACTCAACGTTAAAGAATGGAAAATGGATGTCCAGTAAATGGATCACAAAAGAAGGCAAGAGTCATGATCTTAATATCAGAAAAACAACCTTTAAGCTATCAAAAATTAAAAAGGATACAAAAGGACACTACATAAAGATCAAAGGTTCAATCCATCAACAAGAACTAGCCATCTTAAACATACATGAACCCAACAGAATGAAGAGCATTTATAAAGAAACTATTAAGTAAACTACAAAAAAATATTGGCCCTAACACTGTTACAGCAGGGGACTTGAATACCTCACTAACAGCCAGAAATAGATCATCAAGGCAAAAAATCAACAAGGAGATCCAGAACCTAAACGTGACACTCGATCAAATGGACTTATAGATACCTACAGATTATTCCACCCATCAACCACAGAATACACAGTACACTTATCACCACATGAGACATGTCCCAAATTCAATCACATCCTTGACCATAAATCAAGCATAAATAAATTCTATTAAGTTGAAATAATGTCATACCTTGTCAGACCACAGTGGAATAAAAATAAATATCAATATCAACAAAATTTCTCCAAAGACCACAAAGACGTGGACACTAAACAGCATGATGCTGACAACTACTGAGTCAAAACTGAAATCAAAGCAGAAATTAAAAGATTCCTGGAAACAACTGAAAATGAAGAAACATTTTACCAAAACTTCTAGGATGCCATGAAATCAAAACTAAGAGGGGAATTCAAGGACACATCAAGAAAATCAAAAGATCAGAAATTGAGAGCCCAACAAATCACATGGGGAGCTGGAAAGAGAAGACCACTAAAACCCAAAATTTAACAGTAGAATACAAATCACCGAAATAATAGCCCAAATATGGGACATAGAAGACAAAAATATAGGAAACATCAGCAACAAAAAAAGTTGGTTCTTGAAAGAATTAACATGATGGATGGACCCCTAGCTAGAATGACCAAGAAGAGGAGAGAAAGTCCAAATAAACACAATCAGAAATACAAAAGATCAAATCACAACTGACCCCAAAGAAATATAAAAAAATTATCAGAGATTGTAACATTATATGGAAGCAAATTTGACAACCAAATGAAATGGAGTACTTTCTGACATCACACAACCCTCCCATTTAGAAACAAGAAGTCATTGAGACAATAAATAGACCAATAACAACCAAGGAAATTGACTCTATTGTAAGAAAACTACCTACAAAAAAAGAAGCCCTGGGCCAGATGACTTTCCAGCAGAATTATGCAAAATGTACAAGGAGGAGCTGATACCAGCTCTTGAAAGTATTCCGGGCAATTGAGAAAGATGGAATTCTTCCCAAATCATTTTACGAAGCTAATACAACACTGATACCCAAACCTGGTAAAGATCCAACAAAAAAGAGAACTACAGGCGAATGTCCCTTATGAACATAGATGCAAAAATCCTCAACCAGATTTTAGTAAATCAGATCCAAAAACACATCTCAAAAATCATCCATTATGACTAAGTATGCTTATCTCCAGGATACAGGACTGGTTTAATTGCAAGACCATAAATACAATTAAATACACCAACAGATGTAAAAACAATAACTAAATGATTGTCTCATTTGTTTCAAAAAAAAAAAAAAAAAGCTTTTAATAAATTTGGCAACCCTTCTTGAAAAAACCCTCAACCACCTTGGAATAGAAGGAACACACCTCAAATTTATAAGTTTCTTCTAGGATAAACCCATAGCTAACATACTGCTAAATGGACAGAAACGGAAACATTTATACTGGAAACATTTACTCTGAAAACTGGAGCAAGACAAGGATATTCCCTCTCATCCCTCTTGTACAACATTGTGTTGGAAGTTCTAGCTAAGGCAATTAGACAGAGATGGAAAAGAGGATATCCAAATAGGAAAAGAGGAAGTGAAGTTATCCCTCTTCTCTGATGATATGATCCGGTACCTTGAAAATCCAAGAGAATCTATCAAAAACCTGCTTGCACTGATAAAGGACTTTGCCAAAGTCCCAAGGTACAAAATAAATGTGCAAACAACAGCTGCACTCCTATACACCAACAACAAGCAGGCAAAGACCCAAATTGAAACACAATCCCATTCACAATAGCCATACAAAATAAATGAAATACCTGGGCATCTTACTAACCAGAGAAGTGAAAGACCTTTAAAATGAGAACTACAAAACACTGCTCAAAGATATCCAAGAAGGCAGAAACAAATGGAAAAATATTCCAAGCTCATTGATAGGAAGAATCAACATTGTTGAAATGTTTTTTTGTAGGTAGTTTTCAGAGTCAATTTCCTGGGTTGTTATTGGTCTATTTAGTGTTTCAATGTCTTCTTGTTTCAAGAGGAATGCTTCTACACTGCCAGTGGGAATGCAAACTATTGAAAACTCTCTGGAAGACAGTATGGCGATTTCTGAAAGAACTAGAAATTGACCTTCCATATGACCCAGCAATTCCCCTATTGGGAATATACCCAGACGAACTCAAATCATTCTACGAAAAAGATACCTGCAAAAGAATATTTGTTGCAGCTCACTTCATAATCACAATAACATGGAACCAACCATTCTTCCCATCGAAGCTGCACTGGATAAAAAAAAAAAGTGCTACATATACAAAAATGGAATATTATTCAACCATAAAGAAGGACACACATCTGGACTTCCCATCAACTTGGATGGGTTTAGAGTCGATTTTACTCAGTGATCTACCACAGAAACAAAGAAGAGAACACCATATTTTCTCACTCATAAGCTGATCTTGAACAATTATCATAATACTATAAGAAAGGGGTTGGCCATAGTGTTAAACTACCAGGGGAGGGGGATGGAATTGGCAGGTGAAGAAACTGCTAGGGGAAGGAGGGGCACACCTCATCAACAAGGGTAATTACATAATAAATGTTTGTATACCTAAACCTGAATTGCACCCCACATCTTTAAAATAAAAATAAGTTTTAAAAGGAAGAAAAAGTAAAAAATTTAAAAATTAATACAGGTTTATAGAAGAAATAATTACAGTTAGAACAAACATCTAACAGGTAATTTTTACTAACACAAAATTATTGCATAATTAAACACAGTAGTAAAGAAGATTTGAAATGCTCCAACCTCAAATAAATGATAAATTTTTGAGGTGATGGATATTCCAATTACTCGTAGTTGATCATTACACATTGTGTGTATCAAAATATCACATGTACTACAGAAATATGTACAATTATTATGTATCTGTCTTGAAGATGGCATTATGGTTTGTATAACTAGATTTGTTGTAATTTTGTCATGTCACAATGTACACCATGTGCCCTTCAGCTTAATAACCTTCATGTCAACAAGTTCTTAGTTAAACTTAGGTAAAGCTCTGAAAGACAAAAAAACAAAGGTTTATTGGAACAGAAATTTACTAGAGTGAAAAGAGACAAATGTGAAAAAAAAATGTAGGCAAGAAAATAATAGCAGACTTTTTATATGTGGGAAGATCTAGACAAATTTCAGGTGTGAAATTAGGATTTTAATGAGAATAAATAGTCAACACCTGGCATATAGTCAAAAAGGGCCAGAAATATTAAAGACACCAAAAAATAAAAAAGGAGCATGTAAGTTAGAGAAAGGAAAAGTCAAATTATTCTTGCGTCTACTGCAAAGGGATTGAGGAGTTACAAGTTATAAGAAAACTTACCAGTATTTTTCAGAAGTCTTTCTGAAAACAAAATGAAAAGAACAATGTAAATAACATGAGACACAAATGTTATGGGAGGAAAATAATATTCATTGAAAAAACTCATAGTTAATTATATCGGAATGAAGATAAAAATCCACGTACAAATACAAACACGCACAAACAGGCACATCAAAATGACTCAGGGCTTTCTTTTGTCAAATATATACTACAGAAAACTTAAAAATGGAGAAGCACCCAAAAGGTATAAATTAAAGATTGAGAATAAATTTTAGAACTGTCAGGGCTGGTGGTTACATTTTAACAATAGTCTTGATGATATTGAATGATATTTCGATTTTTATTATTGCGTAAGTTAGCATAAATATTTCCAGGAATGTTACTAAACCTTTGCAGATTATTTTCTTTGTTTTGTTTCCATTTACATAAAATAATCACAAATACTGAATTAGGAAGCACTGAATCACTCTTGTCACAATATATTTCTCCACTGAATACATTGCCTTTCTGGATTCAGCTTTGTTTTAAAATAATGTTTGAGTGAAGCATATGTAATCTAAATCAAGTGTAATGAGGTCAAATGATGCATTACTTCGCAGAAAAAAACAGTTCTAAATATAATGACTTGCACTTTATTGGAAAAAATTTCCACATCAGAAACTTTTAAAACAGCAAGATTTCATATGTATGTTACTAGGAAAATTTATTTGAAATAAAGGATCCGTATTCATTGACTGCAACTAGAAAGCAGATGAAATTGGTAATAGTGAGGCAGAGTCTAATATCAAGTAAAGATGCAAACTTATAAGACTATATAAAGCAGAAACCAGCAAGAAAACATAAGTGATCTTTGGAGTTGAAAATTATGATCATTGAGCTTTGAAGGTAGTGTAACAAGAAAAAAAGAAACAATGACTAGGTTCTGAATGAAATACATTATTGAGACATGATCTCTTTCTTATCCCTTTTATCTGAAAAGTACTAATAAAAGAATGATGTGATCGATTGAATAAAAAACAAACTGTCAGAAAGGCAGAAGGACAGAAATTTGAAACCCTTTAATAGTTTACTCTGTGACTCACATTACACATATTTCTGAATACTGAAGCCATATATTTTTTGAAAACCATCTCAACAGCCTGAGGCACTATTGTTTTTCATGCACCAATGCTTTAGTGCAAATATAATAAGATTTACAATGACACCAAGACAGGAAGTAGAATAGAGTTCCCTGTATGATTAACAATCACTTGTCTTTCTTTGAGTTTTTCTTTTGTTCTGCTTTCTTTTTTTTTTATATAGAATAAAACAAACAAGAATGCATACATGAGAAAAAATATTAAAAACAGATGAGGAGAAGAACGTAAAAATATTCATCAGGTCAGGCATGGTGACTCATGCCTATAATCTCAGCATTTTGGGAGGCCAAGGCAGAAGGATTGTTAAAGCCAAGGGTTTGAAAACAGTCTATGCAACATAGTGAGACCTTGTCTCTACAAAAAATGAAAAAAAAATTATCAAGGCTTGGTGATCATGCCATTAGTCCCAGCTATTGCAGAGGCTAAGGTGAAAGAATTACCTGAGCCTAAAGGCCTAGGCTGAGGTGAGTGCTGATTGTATCACTGCACTCCTGCCTGGGCAACAGAGTGAAACCAAAACAACAACGACAACAAAAACATCAACAACAACAAAAACAGCAACAACAACCCTTATCCATCCAAAACTCTTATCTGTAGCAGAAGTTATGTGAAGTCTGTGGCGTGCATTCAAGAAATATATCACTAAGTAATGTCAGTGATGTCAAAAATATAATTTAAAACATCATTAGAAATGTAAGATATGAACCACTTGGTGATTGAATTAATTATGCTGTGAAGAACAAGTTTTAATATTGTCTCTGATAACTAATAATCGTCTTATGTTCTCATAAAAATTAAAATAGAGAGTTGTAGTCAATGACTTTTCCTTTAGACTTAAGTGGTTTGGCAAATATGAAAAGAATTGCATGTTGAAAAGTAAATACTGGCATCAGTAGAAATGCAAAAGAGAAAAAACATTTACTCTAGTAGATAAAAAGGCAGAGGAATTATGCAAAGTGTTTGTGTATTTGGAAAAACTTGTAAAAATGACCCAGAGAGGTAGAAGAGTGAATCTCAAGCATGCTTTCTATGGACAATGGAGGAGAAACTAGATACTGCTAGTTTGGAGTCTTCCTCATCTCAATAATTGAGGAATTCACAATTACATAGTAAAAGGTCCTTGAACTTGGAATACACGACAGACATCCTAACATATTAGATAATTTTGAGAAAATATGTGCAGAATACTAATCATTTGCCCACTTTGAGCAAATCTCTGGAAGAAGGAACTACCCATTCTTACATGCAGTGAAAGAAATGGATGGGTATAATGAAATAGGACAAAATGGAAGGTAGGGAGAGAGAAATGCCTAGAGTTAATATGGGATAAGTTTGCATTGAAAAGTTTAAGAGACGAGGGTAGACATTCAAGAGAAGGAAGATACAAAAAACGACATGAACATACAAAGTCAGACAAGGCTAATAACACCAGAAAAGCAAACATTTGGAGGGTTATGTGACTAAAAGGTTGCCAGAATTTACCAAATTTGTCCACCATTTCATCTGAAACAAAAGGGAAAATTTATAGTTAATATTGCACAAAATTATGGCAAGAAGGGTAAATTTATCGAACAATGTAAGAGTTAAACAACCAATGAGGGTGCAGATGAACATACACAGACACACAGGCACACTGACCCATGTAAGCAATACACACATGTACCAACAGTGACTGAAAACTGCCTTTGTGTAAAGAATAATGTTCAGAAATGAAAAGGGGGAAAGAAGTCATTTAGTGAACTAAGGAAATGATTCAGTAATATTCTTTCTGATGGTTGCCTCTTGAAGATGTTCTTGAATCATTTGTACTTTATGTAGAATTTTACCGTTCAGATTTTTAAGGAGTGTTTTGACTATACAAACACAAATATGCAAATCTTGTTATTACTGTAGCTATGTAGTATGAAGTAATACAATACATAATTGCAGAATACTGAACCACCCCTTGTACAGTCGTGCTTCCCTGTGCTCTTATTACCATTTTTGACAACTGATGTGTGTATCATGTACTTTATGTCCCTTTCTGTTCTGATCATACTTACATAAATCTCATCTGAATTAAATAATATTAAAAATTTGAACAGTTTAAAAATGAAGATATAAAATTAGGTAAATATTTGTACACATGGCACTCAAGTAATATGTTCAAAGTCAGTGGAAGTATCAACCTCAAATTTACACCTGACTGATAAAAGACATCAAAATTTATGCAGTCTTTGAAAACAAAATGGATGGAAACCATCACTCAGCAATTTTGAATATCTTATCAATTAAACTTCTGTGAAATATCAAGTAGATATTAAAGAACTCTGAAATTTTAAGAAACAGGCTTCCCCAATTTGAATTTTTCACAGTATGTATAGAATGGAAACCACATTCCTATTGCCACCAAACCCTTTGTTTCATCAATTTTTAGTGAAACCATGACAAGGCTCTGTAAAAAGTAAATATTTTAAAGGAATGAGAGGATTGGAATGAAAAAGGGGAAGGAATAAAATGTAGGGAAACTAAATGCAGAGAACCTAATATGGGAGTGATCTATACTAAAGAAAGTAGGATGAGAAGAGTAGATATCCAGGAGAAGGCTGAGCCAAAGGATGGAACAGAAGTAAAAAGATGTGGAATGTTACAGTCACAAGGAATTGGTCATTTTAAAGGATTTGGGTATATTTACAAACTGATTCCCAAGTGGAAAAACTAATGTTAATATCAAAAAAAGCAACTCAAAAAACATTCAATTAAAAAAAATTCATTTTCAAAATAGAACCACTCAGAAGGCAGATGCACACACACACACACACACATACACACACACACACACACAATCAGTGGCTGAGAGCTCACTTTTGTAGCATATCCACTATGGAATGTAAAGAAACATAGAAGCACTGAATTTACTGAGGTGGTGGTACTTTTCTGAATTGTTTTGCCATTCTATAGGTTACTAATACTCAGTTTGTTAGCTTTGGTTATTTCTGTGTCTCGTAAGAACTTTATCTTGTCACTTCTATTTATTCCAACAGTCCTGTTGTTTTATGTCCCCACAAACAGTGAATTAGCCAAAGCTGAATCACTGTGCCTCAAGGAAGTACAAGGTTGTGTTTCTGAGCGTCTGCATTCAAACATTTTTGTCCACAAATTGCTAGACAATTTTAATGTTTCTGATTTTGTATTTTTATTTTTTTTTGAGTTGGAGTTTCACTCTGTCGCCCAGACTGGAGTGCAGTGGCCGCTCCCGGCCACCGCAGCCTCTACCTGCTGGGATCCGGCGATCCTTCCGCCTCAGCCTTCCAAGTAGCTGGAACTACAGGCGTGTGCTACCACTCCCGGCTAATTTTTGATTTATTGTAGAGATGAGGTCTCGCCAAGTTGCCCAGGCGGGTCTCGAACCAGCGGTCTCAGACAATCCACTCACCTCAGCCTCCCAAGGAGTGGGATTACAGGCTGAGCCACCGAGCCCGGCTGTGAGTTTGTATTTTAACTCATGCTGAGGTGAAGTTTATTTTCTCTAAGTCATTTGAAAGGAAAAGACACAAACTATTATTTTGCAGAGAAGAAAGTTCTAAATCAAATGACCAGAATGTCTCTTGAAAACAAACTTCCAAATCCAAAACTCAAAATTGTAAAATTTCACCAATATCTTACTATGAAAATATTCATATCCAAACATCGAAGGCAAATAGAAGACTTAAGATGTGGGATATTTTATTACAAGTGAAGATATGCTAAAATATTTGAATAACAAGGTAAGCAGAAAATATTGTATGAAAATATGTCTTTGGAGACATATGTACTACAAACAGATGAAACAATAATTAGGTACAGAATGAAATATATTATTGGAACTTGCCTTTATCTTCTTTCTTTATGCCTGAAACAAAAAAGAAATAATGAACCAGTTTATTCACAACAAAGTAAGATTATCAGAAAGAAGGTAAGACTAAAATTTGCAACAGATTATATTTTCTGGTGGTTAAAATTGACCCATATATCTAGGAATTGTAACAATTATGTTTCCCAAGGATATCTCAGTAATCGTGAAGAACATTGTTCTAATACCCTCCCTCTACTCACAGATCATTGCAAAAGAGATTATGGTAGAAGACGATGCCAGGGAATATGATAGAATATAAATTCCTATAGGGCACTTCACAGCAGTTATTGTTCCTTTGTTCCTCTTCTTTATTTTTTAACAGAATAAAATGTAAGTAGACAGACATTTCTGAGACATTTAGTTAAAGCTATTTAGTATGCACACAGCAAAAGCACCATAGGAGATAGTAATCACAGAATGATTTGACATATTTTGAAGAGATAAAACAGGAAAATACATTTTTTTGAAAACAAATGTTTAAGAGAAATATCATTTAAAAAGGACAATGTAAGTCATTAATGATTATATCAGGGTTTTATAAAAAATATTGTAGGAATGTTGTAGGACAACATTTTCTAACTTCATTCACAGAAAATTTCAAATTTGGGACATAGAATAACAGTAAATATTTAACAAATATGAATTCTCTCCATAGCATTAAAAAAGAATTGCATTTTCCAAATTTAATAATTGTGTCAAAAAGGCCCCCCAAATATTTATTTAAAAAATTTTTTTTGTATTGGAGTCTCACTCTTGTCACCCAGGCTGGAGTGCAGTGGACGCTCACAGTCACCTCAACCTTGACCTGCTGAGTTTAGGTGATCCTTTCTCCTCAACCTTCCAAGTAGCTGCCGCTACACGCAACTAGTTTTTGTGACTTATTGTAGAGACGAGGTCTCACCAACTTGCACAGGCTGGTCTCGAAGCTCCAGGCTCAGGCAATCCTCTCGCCTCAGCTTCCCAAAATGCTGGGATTACAGGCTGAGGTACCGTGCCGTCCTAAAAATATTTTTCTTCATGATTAAGAAAGGAGTACATTCAGAAAAACTTTTTTAGCATTTCTATACCTGGGATCTTTGATAAATATTATCAAGAGCACTGGAGCTGAGTGAACCTCAACCTCTCAGTTCACCAAAAATGACATCTGCATTTACACATTATCATTCAAGACAAGGAGGGACAAATTTCATGCAGCATGTTTGGAGTCTGTTTTCATTTCATAAGTTTGGGAAAGTATCAGTTGTAATCAGCTCTTGAACTCAAAATTCATGACAGAAGTCCTAGATTAAGGGACAATTTTGATGAAAAATATAGAACATGCAATGTATGTGCCATTCAGCCTAAACACCTCATCTAAGAAAATTCAGAATGAAACTAGGCAAGTCCTGGAATGCAGGAAAGCTAATAGTACACAGGATACAAGTATGCAATTTTCAAAAAGTGAAAGGATGGAAGGCAAGTAAACAGAAATGGAGAGAACTTACTTTGAAAATGTTCATATCCAAAAAAATTGAGGTGAAAATACCAGATATTCAGGACATCACTACTAGAAACCCAGTAACAGGGGAAACCAAACAATGGCACATAGATTTTTTTAAAAACTCAGGGAAGATTAAACACACCCTTAAAGCAGACATTTAAAAGTTATGGAAATAAAGTTTAGTCAGAAATAATTTACTAAATATTTAGAAAGATAAAGTGAATAAGGAGTGATGATTATAAATGTGGAAAACAAATGTCAAGCAAATTCCTATTTTCTAAGACTATGAGTGTAATGTGAAACTTTTCAGAATGCAGATAAACAGACATATACACTCATGCCTTCTAGCACACTCATACACATACCCACAAGTCACTCCACACAGTTTTGTCAAGAGAATGAGTTTCAGAAGTGAAAATTGGCAAATAGATTAATTTTCAGAATTGAGGAAATATTTAGAAATGCTCGTTCTAGTAGTTACATTTGAACATGATCTTGATTGATTTTGACATTATTTGGGCTTTTATTGTTCAGTTTTTCAGCGTTAATGAGTCCTTTGGGTCATACTAAATACATATCAACCATTTGTGTAATTTTGCTGTATAACGTTCTCACACAAACTGAATTAGAGAATGCTGAGTGAATGTGTTTAGAGAAATGGAGAATTAGCTTGTTGGGTGGCTCCAGAGACAACATATTTGACAACTGATGAATACATAACCATGCGTATTTCACTTGCAATTTTGACCCATGTCTAAATAAAACATGAGTTAATTCAATAAAAGGCAAGGACACTAAGTATAAAATGGCAATTGAAGAGTATCTAAATTAAATGACTCGAGCACATCTTTCACAGAAGTAACCATGAAACACATTGAAAATGCCAAAAAACAATGGTGTATAAATAATAAAATTGACTAGACAGAAAAGATGTGGCTAATCAGTTAAAATGGCAAGACATTTTTAAAGAAAGTAATAATGAGATAACTGAATAACAAACAAACATGGTATGCTCCATTTGGAAAGATAAATGACTACATAAAATCATGCGAAAATGTTTGTATGCTGGAGTTGAGAACTGTTAA
>CAUYQG010232574.1:0-27503 GCA_963574415.1 Tarsius wallacei | reverse complement strand
ATTTAGGGTCTTGATTTCTTCTTGTTTCAACCTAGGGAGTTTGTGTGATGTCAGAAAGTCCACCCTTTCCTTTAGATTTTCAGGTTTGTTTCCATACAAGTGTATATAGCAGTCTCTGATAATATTTTGTATTTCTTCAGGATCAGTTGTGACTTGATCTTTTGCATTTCTGATTACGTTTATTCAGGCTTTTTTTTTTGGTCAGACTAGCTAGGGGTCCATCAATCTTGTTTATCCTTTCAAAGAACTAGCTTTTTGTTGTCATTGATTTTTTTTTGTATTATCGTTTTGTCTTTTATGTCCCATATTTAGGCTTTTATTTTCGTGATCTCTTTTCTTCTGCTGAAGTTAGGGTTTTGGTGATCTTGCTTTTCCAGCTTCCTTAGGTGATTTGTTAGGCTGTTAACTTGTGATCTTCCATTTCCTTCATGTGTATTCATAGGGATATGAATTCCCCTTCTTAGTACTGCTTTCATGGCATCCCAGAGGTTTTGGTAAGCTGTTTCTTCATTTTCATTTGTTTCCGGGTATCTTTTCATCTCTGTTTATGTCCATGTTGACCCAGGAATTGTTTAGCATCATGCTATTTAGTGTCCCTGTCTTTATGGGTGTTGGAGAAACATTGTTGGTGTTGGTATTTATTTTTATTCCACTGTAGTCTGAGAAGGTGCATGGCAATATTTCAGTCTTATGGGATTTGTTTATGCTTGATTTATGGCCAAGGATGTGGTTGATCTTAGATATATTCCATGTGGCAATGAGTAGAATGTATATTCTGTGGTTGTTGGGTGAAGTGTTCTGTGGGTATCAGTTAAGTCCATTTGGTCAAGCATCACGTTGAGTTTCCGGATCTCCTGTTGATTTTTTTTTTTTTTTTTTTGTCTTGATGAACTGTCTTGGGTTGTGAGTGGGGTTGGGGTATTTAAGTTCCCAGCTTTGATAGTGTTAGAACCAATATCTTTTTTTAGTTTACCTAGAGGCTACTTGATGAAAGTTGGTGCTCCTATGTTGGGTGCATGTTTAGGATGGATATTTCTTGTTGATGGATTGAACCTTTTACCATTATGTAGTGACCTCTGTATCTTTTTAAATTTTTGATAGCTTAAAGGGTATTTTGTCTGATATTAAGATTGTGACTCCTGCTTTCTTATATGTTCCGTTCACCTGAAATTTTGTTTTCCACCCTCTTGTGTCTGTATGTGTCCTTCCTGGTGAGATGTGTCTCTCAGAGACAATATATTGTTGCATCATGATGTTTTATCCAGTTTGCCATTCTGTATCTTTTCAGTGGTGCATTTAGTCGATTTGCATTCAGGCTAATTATTGAGATGTGAGAGTTTGTCCCTGTCATGCAGTTCTTAAAGAGTTTGCTGTTGTTGCTGCTGTTTGTGTATTTGTTTGTTGTCTTTCTTTTGATTTTTGGGTTGATTCATGTGTGTTTTCTATCTTTTTCCTGCATTCTTGGGAAAGACATTGTCATCCTGTCATTCTTTTTTTTTCTTCTGTGTTAAATACTTAAGTGTTTCTTGTAGAGCTGGTCTGGAGGTGTCGAAACTCTTAGGGATTGAATGGGAAGGATTTTAATTCTCCATCGCTGATGAAACTTAGCTGGGTAGGTAATTCTTGGTTGAAATTGTTTATCTTTGAGAACGTTGAAGATTGGGCTCCAATTTCTCCTAGCCAGAAGTGTTTCTGTAGGTAAGTCTGTTATGAGTCTAACTGGCCTTCCCTGGTAGGTAGTCTGACCTTTCTGTCTTGCTGCCTTTGGATTTTTTCTTTTATACCTACTTTGTGTAGGCAAATTACTGTGTGTCTAGGAGTTGGTCTTGTCATTTGTTGTCCTGCAGGGGTTCTCTGAATCTCTTGTGTTTGAATGGTCATGTTACTGGTGAGATGTGGGAAGTTTTCTTGGATAATTTCATGAAATGTTTGTTCCAGGGTGGTCTTTGTCTCTCTGTCTGCCTCAGGGACTCCAATTAATCTTAGGTTCAGCTTCTTGATATAATCGCTCATCTCTTGGAGGTTTTGTTCTGCTTTTCAAGCTTCTTTTCTGTGTTTTTAACAGTTTGAGTTCCATATTTTGGTCCTCAAGTTCTGAGAGTCTTTCTTCTGCTTGGTTAATTCTGCTCTCCATGCTTATCAGTTTGTTGTTTATTTAATTCACTGTAGTATTTATTGCTTTATTTCAGTTGTCAAATCCTTCATTCTTTCCTCTTGTCTCTCCTCGTTTCTATTTATTCTCTCTAATGTCTTGATATCTGGGTTTGTGGTTTGAGATCAGTCATTCTAGGGGCTCTTCGTTATCTGAGTTCCGGAATCTGTATTCTCAGTGGCTAGCCTTCCAAGGGTCTGTGTGAGACTCATTCTTCCTTTGGTTTTTCTTCATTTGTGTAGGTTTTCCTGCCTCCCCACCCCCCTTTTTTGCCTCTTCTTTAAATCTGTTGTGATGGGGGGGGTAGCTTTTATTTCTGTTTGCTCAATGTCCTGGTCTTCCTTATGTAGATCCTGTGGCTTTGTTCAGCTGTGAAGCTGCACTGTGGGTGGGGCCTGTGCTTCTTGCTGTTCTGAGATTCAGTTAAGCGGGGAGCTGGGATTCAGAAGCTCTCTGCAGATCCCAGGATCTGCTGACAGGTGTGCGGGCCCCCTGGAACCCACTTCCCCCTGCCTTACAATCTGTCCGTGCAGTGGGGGTGCCTGCTTGCCCCCTGGAAGCGAGATGAGGTAAGAAAAAGGAAAAGAGTGGAAAAAGGAAGGAAGAAGACCAAAGGAAGGTGGATAGGAGAAGAGGGAAAGCACAGGTGCACCAACCAGCACATAAACGAGAAACAAAGACGCCAAGAACCAAGAAAAGCAAGAACACACAATCATACAGCAAAGAAAACCCCCCTGTTGGTGCACTCTCCCTCAAAAATACCCATACGCAAGCAGAAACTTGAAAAAAACAAACATCAAAATGCCGGAAACGTAGCAAGTGCAGAAACGTACACAGAAGCGGAAAGGAGGAAGAAAGCAAGAAACGGTCAGGCGGAAAACAGCCTCTCCGAGCGGCAGGTTCTGGACCTCGAGTCCCTGGCCGCCGCCACCCCGGAGCCGCGCGGGCCCCAGGGCCTCCGCCGCGCGCCGCTCGCGCGGGCTGGCCGGGCGGCTCCGCCTGGGGCGGGCGCGGCGGGCGCGGCGCTCTCTGCCCGCGGGGCGGGACGGCGTCGCCACCGGCCTGGGCCTGCCCGGCGCCCGCCCGCCCGCCCCTCCGCGGCCGCTGCTCCCGAGAGCTGGGGCCTGGCGCTCGCGCGCCGGCGTTCGGCCCTGGCCAGGGCGCCCCGAGGCCTCGGCGCCAGGCCAGCCGGAGAAGGCCGGCGCAGCAGGGCCGGTGGAGCGGGACCCGCGGCGGCTGCGGGCGGGCCTGCGGCGTTCCGCGATCGCGTCCGTTCCCAGAGCCCCTCCGCCGGTCCACAGCCCCTTTTTTTCCTGTCGGGCCAGAGTCTCGCTCTTGTTGCCCCGGCTGGCGTGGGGTGGCGTGCTCCGGGCCACCCCAGCCTCCACCCGCTGGGCTCGGGCGACCCTTCTGCCTCAGCCTCCCAAGGAGCCAGAACTACAGGCGCATGCCACCAGCCCCAGCTGATTTTTGACTTATTGTGGCGACCAGGTCGTGCCAAGTTGCTCAGGCGGGCCTTGAACCCCCGCTCAGGCAGTCCTCTTGCCTTGGCCTCCCAAAGTGCTGGGATTACAGGCTTGAGCCGCCATGCCCGGCCAAACACACACTTTTATAGTAAAATTTAGGATAAAGAATTTTAGATGAAATATTGTCGGATAGCCATAGCACTCATACCCAGGATTATCCTAGAAATTGTATAGCATTTGGTCCTTTTAGGATAAGCATTTTTCTGTGCTCTTTCCCTATTACAGGGCTTCCTAATAGCTACTCTTGAACCTATCCAATATAGGAAGTGTTAAGCATGATGTTATTTCCCAAATCTGATTTTCTTTTTTATGAATAATGGCACTACTGCCAAACATTTCCAGTGTATTCTGATGGAGAAGATTGACTATTTCTTTAGTCTTACATAGGAACATATTAATCAGGTTTACTAGGTAGTTATTAGTCACATTCAACGTGACACTGAATTGGTAAGAATATAAAACACTAAAAAATGTAATTCATTTGAAGATTTGTGTTTGTTATAGTCTATATAATGTATTATTATTATGTTACATTACATTGTGGAAACATCCCTCTTTGGTTCACTTTTTATTGTTAAAATGCAAGTTTTAGAGTAGTTTATCTGTGATGCCTTTCTTCTATAGTTGTAATAAGCAGTCAGAAATCTTAAGAAAATTTAAGTTGAATTTTGGATTCCAGCCAAATCATGTCAGGCCAGAAAGCTTAGGTAGGTAAATAAATCTCCATGTATCATTCAATCAGATAAGGTTTTGATTCAGTGTAATGAAATCACAGATGAATTTCAGTGTTCAAAAATGTGCATATTCAGAGAGCCCTATATTGACTTTGTGCTGTGAGATTATTTTTGTGGTATATAAAATAAGTTTTCCCTGGAAAGAATTGTACTTGTTACACAGTTCGATTCATTTGTATCCAGCATCTGAGTTAATGTAATATTTGTTCGGAGTTTAGCAGACAAATGAAATGTAAAAGCAACAAATTTGAATATTTGTTGCTGAGAAAACTGCTTTTTATTTGCAAAGTCTTATTTCAACCCATGGTGATAGCGGTCTTCTCTTATTCCATCCAAAGATAATGTGAGGGGAAAAAGACTTCATAGTGGGTTGTGTGTTATTTAGGTGGTCAGTATATAGAAGTGTTGAGAGTCGAGACTAAATATAAATCTGAAAAAAATGATAACCCTCGGTTATGTGTTTATTGGTTTTGTGATCTAATATAGCTTATCAAAGTCTTATAGTAGACCTTTGGACTCACATTATATTCGCTTGGAATGCTGTACCTCTGAGAGAACTGAGTTTAGCTGTTTCAAGTGATAGAAAATAGAAATGATATTATGATCTTACTTGCAGCTATTAACCTTAAGAAAAATGTAAAACAAAATTAAGTGTAGATTGGTTGCTAGTGCATTTCCAACATATAAAAAATTAATTATTGAAATAGAAACTATTTGGAACATAGTATTAAATAGCTACTTTAGATTTGACATGTTATATCCAGATTAAAAACTTTTCTTGGTTAAAAATGTTTTCTTTTGTTTTTACTTTTCTTTGGCATCAGCCACTCTGTAACGAATATGAATTAATTTAAAAGCAGCAGAGGAAAGAAGATCTAAAGTATTTGGAGCCAGCATCCCTGGTTACTTTTGTTGGACTGACATTTTCCTTTGCATATTTACCTGCTTTTCTTTCCAATTTTTTAAACTCTAGTCTATGCAAGGAAAACTTTCTAAAGAGAAATTAACCAATCAGAAAATGATGGAAGAGTTGGAAAAGAAGGAAAGAAGCCTCCAGAGATTAACAAAGGCATTGTTTGAAGTGAGTAGAAGAAATTCAGACTGCTTTGAAAAGATAATTCATGACCTCTTTAAGTTTAAGCAAATGCTAATTTTTTAGCTATTAATAGAACGTTTTGAAATTGAAGACTTGATTTTGATGTGCCACTAATTGAAGCCATTAAGTTTCTTACCAAAATTATAATCAAAAGACAAACCTTTATTTTTCTTAAGTCTTGGAATACAATTTCACAGGCTTATCTACAGCACAGTCAAGTGTTATACAGTATAAAGATTAGGTTCCAACGTGATCAAATAAGACATAAAGTGAATAAAAACAAAATTGCCCTTGGAAGTTCTTGAGGAAGGTGCAGTGTTGGTGCTTCTTTGTTGGAGCAGATCTCCCTTTCTTATTTAAGTCTGAAAACAAGTACTTGACTTGTGCTTAGAGACATGGTAAGAAAAATACATCGTGTTAGGTTTTTTTGAGCTGTCATGATGCCATGTTCCCCCAAATACTTAAGAATGCATCTCTAAAAATTAAAAACGTTTTTCTGTATTATTGCGTCCAACAAAAATAATAATTCCTTGACATTTGACAATGCCCAGTCTGTGTTTCCTCATCAAATTTCTTTATAGTGGCTATTGAAACCAGCATTCAGTCAAGGACAATATATTGGATTTTATTGTTGTGCCTTATAAATCTAAGGTCCCTTTTTCCACCACATTACTGACTTATTGAAGAACCTGGGTTGTCTCATATATACTGGTAGATTGTCACACCTTCCAGATTTGGTGCTTTCTCGTGGTGTCATTTATCTTGTTCTTTATCCTCTGTATTTCTGGTGAGCTAGAAATTGGAACCAAAGACATCATTAGATTCAGGTCAAACTTTTTTTGTCATGAATGCTTTACAGATGTTAGCATCAGATTATACGTTGTTTACTTCACTGTGTCACAAAAATACTGTATTCGCTGGATTAAAGTGCTGACAGCCTGATTCTTTCCGTTTTAAAGCTACAGCCCCTGCAAACTGCACAATAAGCTGTGGGGTGATCCTTAGGCAGCTGTGTGAGTATGCAATTTGCCAGCACCCTTGCCCTGGATGGTTTTAGCATCCACCAGTGTTCATGCCTGAATAATAAGATGATTAAAAAATGGTGATTTTTTGAAATGACATCATTCCTTTTATTTTTACTAGCTGGCACTCATCTATAAAATTATTTTTCCCTCATCATCACAGGCAGGCTATTTGGTTATTCTGAAACACAATTCCATTTAGAAAGCTAATTTAATTAGCAGTCTTCGGGATGAGAGGGTAACAGTTATGGGACCCAGGTGAAGGTAGCTTTTCCTAAGTGTAGTAAATTGAGTTAATGTTGATGCTTCAAATTCAAATTTAACAGTTCAGAGTTGCTGGGTTTTTT
The DNA here is from genome assembly GCA_963574415.1 of Tarsius wallacei. NCBI lineage: Eukaryota > Metazoa > Chordata > Mammalia > Primates > Tarsiidae > Tarsius > Tarsius wallacei. The sequence continues at coordinate 20,626 of CAUYQG010232574.1, read as the reverse complement.
TCCGTATCTTTGATTTTATATATATGTTTCTTTGTCTTTTACACTGAAATATTTGCTTCTTTATCAACATTAGCATAATAACATATATGCTTTTTCTTCAGTGCACAAAAAAATAGTTTCGAAGTAACTAAATCACTATTGCTACTAACAGTGAAACTACAGAATGAGATTTAGCATTTCTTTGTAGTCCTTTTTGTATAGAAAAATACATACACAGCCAAGATGCTCATTATGTGAGAGAACCCTAGAAACTGAGACTGTTTGGATTTGCTTCCCCCCTTGGGTTTACCCTGAAAGCATCAGACAGCGCAGAGGCACCAGTTCCATTATTTAAGTTGTTATTTTTCTTTGTGTGTGTTTTCCATTGTGTGTATGCAGTTGAATTTGGTTAACATGCGTATAATATGACTCCACTGTTTTGTTTATGGACTTGGGGGAAAATGTTAGCCTTATGGTTTTTGAGTACCTTAGACTTGGGGGAAAATGTTAGCCTTATGGTTTTTGAGTACCTTAGTTCTGGCCTAACAACCTGATTTTTGTTTCTTTATCCGTTACAGAACCAAAGACAGACAGACGACACATGTTCATTGTTGGATCAGGGCCAGGAAGCAGACCAATCTAGACAGCAGACAGTTCTCTCCAAACGGCCACTATTTGATTTGACTGTGATTGATCAGCTGTTCAAGGAAATGTCCTGCTGTTTATTTGACTTGAAAGCATTGTGTAGTATTCTTAATCAGCGTGCTCAGGGCAAGGAGCCCAACCTTTCACTATTACTGGGAATCCGATGTAAGTGGCTGATGACTTGTTCTCACTTTGTGACTTAACAAGTAGAGACCTGTCTTTATGAATCAGGGAATTCTGATAGCTTTTCCCTGTTTATTTTTGTACCTCCTTTTCTATAATACTTAGATGTATAAGTCTCTGAATCAGTCTGTGGATTTGTGTATATCTGTTACTACCTCGTTCCTAGAACTGACCTCATTATACTTGCAGAAGTGAGCGAGGTCATATTTGACACGGACTGCCACTTGGCAGAATGCCTGGAGGTGTCTTCCTTTGCTGCATCTGTAAGTGTGGGACTGGAATGGTGGTTAGGTGTGAGTTCCCAATCGCCCTTCCAAAAATCATGATTCTGTTTGCTTTCATGTGGTAGTTTCATAGGTTAAGTGGCCCAACCATACATAGTTCACTGGTCAGTTTGTCTGGGAAAATATTCACTGGCTTCCTGGGCCGTTCTAGTTCTAGCACAGTTCAGTGTGCGTGCCAGTGCTGTCACACAAGCCAGCTTTCACGCCTGCAGGTCTGTTGAGCTTGTCGTGCGCACCTGCTGGCCGTGTGCCTTCTGGCGTGACACCTACCCCCTCTCTGCCTCAGTTCTGCCTTCCTACACACACAGCGGTGAGAGCTGCCTCGGTATGCCCTGGTGTCCTTTCCCTCTGAGCTGCTTTTGAAGGAATGCTCTTCTCGCCACGTAGTTCCAAATCAGCGTAACATTGACAAGTTGGTCTCTTTAATGGAGAGGAAATCGACTTACTTGAGTGAGGAGCTAAGAATGAAGTCAGACCTTACAATAAGATTTTTGCGCCAACATTTATACTGAGTAGCTGCCTAATAGTATGGTTAATATGCGGCTAAAGAGGGACTCATTTTGTTTTCAGTTTCATCAAAAAGAGTCCATTTCCATTATGATAGTTATTTTGGCAAATCAAATAATCTTCTTAATCAAAGTGTGTAACTTATTAATAAAACATTCATCTGTACTCAATGACACCAGCAGAGTTTACCCTTTTAACTTCATAGACATGTGTACACATGGATAAGTGTGGGCATGTAAAAAAACACTGTTTAAATATGGTCGCTCACTCATTAGGCATTTATTAGATGTCTTCTGTGGCCCAGACTCTTAAGTTAGTTGCTGGTAATGCAGGGTACAGCTCTTGCCCACATATCACCAGATTACTGGTGATGGGTTCTGTCATTGAAACGAAGGACAGTGGAAGCACAAGGGGGGAGCCAACTCTTTCCACATGGGAAGGGCTGGTGTTCAGTGTGGACCCTAGGAGGAAAAGGACAGCAAGGGGTGCTTTAACTGGAAATGATCTCTTAGGAGCAAGAAGCAGAGGGGACTCATCTTCTCTACCACTTTGGGGCTGGTTACCCTTTTAATTGTTTTATAATCATCTGCATCTCCACCATCCTAGATGGTGTCAGCTTTTTCAGTAATAGGGCAGTGTCTTGCCACCTTCACCTCCCAAAGTGTTCCCTCTCTAGTCTTCCAAGTCCAGCCCCAGAAGCCTGACCTTATGTTTGTCATTGTGAACATCTGATGAACCAGTTAATTTGTCACAAAACAGTGGGTTCTTCCCTCCTGACTCCCTCTGTTCACCAGTGCTTCTGAAAACTCTCTGCTGCCTGGGCTTCCATGACATCGATCTCTAGGTTCTGCTTCTGACTCTTGTGACTGCTCAGTCTTCTGGGGACTTCTCTGGCACTTAGTTACTAGTAGCCTCAGACCCTGTGTTCTTGGTGTTGGTTTATTTTCATTCAGTATCTTCTCTGAGGAATCTTGCCCATGGCCTGTCACTCGTTACTGCCATGGCTTTCACCCACACAGACATTCATCTCTTATACTGCCTAGAAGGTCTCTGGGCTCCCGATCAGATTCTCATGCGTGTTAGAGCCGGCCGTTTGTGGGCATCCCAGTTCGACATGTTCAGAACAGTCTGCTTTTCTTCCTCCCTAGACCTGCTCCTCTCAGTGCACAGCCCGCCATTCACAAGTCACAACCCAGATTTTGTCCTTCACCCTGCTTTTTCCTCCATCTGGGACCTGGGCCCCATCCCTGGCCCTCACCCCGATTGACGACGACAGCTGTCAGGGCTGTCATCCCCTGACTGCGTCTCACGGTTGCTCTTGCCATTCTGTCTCCGTTGCACTGTTGCCTCAACTTAAGTTTTCCTAGCCCATCGCCTGAAGAGGTTTCTCTGTCACCATCTTTCTCACCCTCTCCTCCCAGTCCACGTTGTTGCCAGTGATCTGTCTACACATGAACCTGGTTTCCCGACACTCCACTCCACTGCGGTGGAGACAGGGAGCTGCCACCCACCTCCGTAGCCTCGTTTCTTGGCGCGCTCCTTGCTCGTGATTTGTTTTCTGCCCTTCTAGAGCAGGATAAGGTTGCTCGGTTCCTTTCTTTTCTTTTTTTTCTTAGAAAGCAGGATTTATTGAGAGGACAGAAAAGCTCCCACAGTGGGAGGGGACCCAAAGGGCTTGCCCCGTTGCTCCATTTCTGTTAGCCTATTTGCGGTCTGTCTCTACTCCCTTGTCTAGTCTGCTACCATGCCCAACTCAATGAACGAGTAACTGTCACCTCTCCAGTTAGGCCTGTGTGTTCCTGTTATGCCCCTGCAGCCTGTGAGTAGTGTAGGTCACTTGCAGTACTTCACTGTGTTCTTTTGGCTGTGAAGCGTAAAGAACAAGCCACTGGGTCTGTTACTTGGCCGACCTCAGTGTCTAACAGAGTCCCTGGTTTATAGCAGATACTCAATTAACGTTTGTTGAAATAACAGTCGCTGACTCTCATGCCTCCAGTAAACTACTGGGGCCAGTGAAATTACAAGGAAAGTTTCGTTTCACAGTTACTGGCTCTGCCTGCTCTTATGTTGAAATACGCTTACGAGGAGAGGAACTCAAGTCAGCAATTAAAAGTTAGCTGATTCAGGACCCTAGGCTGCTCAGCCACTGGGCACCTAGCTGTGGGCCTGATACCAGTTTTGTCTGGAGTTGTGGGGTCCCGACACACTTTCTCTCACCCTCCCTCCGTCCCTTCCCTCTCTCTGTCCCTGCGTCTGTATATGCACACATACACACTATGTGCGTGTGTGCGTGTACATATATATTTATTTATTTATTTATTTCATCTTTTATTTTATTTTATTTTTTTGAGTCGGAGTCTCACTCTGTCGCCCAGGCTGGAGTACAGTGGCACCAGTAGCACATTCCCAGCCACCACAGCCTCGATCTGCTGGGCTCAGGCAATCCTTCCACCTCAGCCTTCCAGGTAGCTGGAACTACAGGCACAAGCTACCACGCCCGGCTTATTTTTTGATTTATTGTAGAGACGAGGTCTTACCAGGTTGCCCAGGCTGGTCTCGAATCACTGAGCTTAGGCAACCCTCTCGCCTTCGCCTCCCAAAGTGCTGGGATGCCAGGCTTGAGCCACCACGCCCAGCTTAACATAAATTTTGAAAATTAGTATTTTCATGCCAGTATGCCCACTTTGCAGTCATAAAAATTTAAGATGCCACCACTCACTTCACAGATGATTTTCAGATTTGTCGAACGGAAAGACCTGAGTGCTCCAGTTGAGCTTGAGAGGCATTGGAGCATGTTCTTCTTTGTGGAATATCGTCCATTAAATGTTGAGTTTGTGTCACTGTATGAATTCAGTGCAGAATTTAAGAGAACCAAGTAGATAAGGCCTGTTTAATGTTGAATGATGCATAATTTAAACCCAAACCAGTTATTCAGTGTGTAGCCTTATATCTCCATGATGATTAAGGTGGAGATCCTAAAATGTTTTTGATCAAAAACGTGAAATATTCTCTCCATGCTTTATTTGTACAGCAATGAACTGTTCAGCTGAAGAGACCGAGAGTGACCACAACCCAGAAACACTCACTAAAAAGCTGTCAGATGTGTGCCAGTTACGAAGGGACATTGATGAGTTAAGGACTACAATATCAGACCGCTACGCTCAGGACATGGGAGACAACTGCGTTACCCAGTAATCAAGTGTTGGTCCCACAGCAATAATGACCCATTGCTCAGTGCTGCTGTGTTAACAGTTCTTCATCATTCTTTTTAGGAGCCATAATGGAAGGTGACAAGGGACATGTGACTTGCACATAGTTTTGTTGGGTTTGCGTTTTCTTCCTCTGTAGATTGGTTTGTTGAAAGGGAAGGGGGATATGGGGAGGTTTTGAAGGGACTTATCTAATCCGGCAAAAAAAGATCCAGTTACTTTTGAAAAATATGATTATGTCTATAAAGAAAAAGTCTGTATTCTCAAACTACTGATTGTAGGACCAAGCTGTGATGAAAAGTACCCTTCAGATACAGGGGTAGGGTTTCTTTTAATTCTGTAGTTTTCTGTGTCTCTGTGTGTATGTATGTGTGTTGTATGTATGCGTGTGCTTTATTCACAAAATTATAAGAGTTTCTAGGGTCAAAGCAAAGCCTCTGAGAAAGGTACACACTGTTTACTCATACATTTCTTTCGTATAGAAGCTTGTGTTATGCTTTGGGATTTTCACAGGCTGTCTGAACAAGATTCCAGTAGCTGGCAAGTGTTCTGATGGAATACAACAGGCAAAGCCATTTGTATGGTGGACAGTCACTGTGCTGAGGTGATCTTACAGGGTTGAGTTGCTTTTAGTACTGCAGATAGGTCATCTGTTTTTCCAGAATGGGTGTGGATTTCCTTAGAGGTGGGAAATTTTGATGTGATGTTCTTTTTCGTTAGCATTGTAATTTGCATATTACCAGGAAGTTTAGCATAATTTGAATTAATCTTAACATTTCTTGTACTATTTACAATTTGTTATTTATATATTTATCAGTGTAAGTTAAGCCATATATAAGTAATGCAAACCTTCTAAAGCCTCGAATCATCATTGTAAAAGAAGGATTAAGAGAGTGACTCTGGAACAATAGCTTATTTATCCAGATCTCAACGTTTACATTTTAACAGTTTTGTATCACTTTTAAAGTTGAAACTACTTTAAGAGAAAGCCGACTTATTTATATCTGAAGTAACACTAGCATTAAAAAAAAACTAAATCTAGATGATATTTTAATTCCTTTTGCCAGATAAATATGTTAGGAACAGAGTTTTTTGTAGAATACAAACTTGGCCAGTAGTTCTTCATCTGGAACACAGGGCATTACAATGAAATGCAACTGATTTTTAAGTAGACATAAGTCATTCAGACTTCCAAATGAGTGTTGTCCATGATTCGGTTGGCATTTTGGAAGGACTAAATATTTTATTGCCTTCAGAGCATTCATTACATTCATTTGCGTAGACTTAGTATGGCAAAGCCTTATCCTTTGTAAGTTGGTTTGGTTTCTTAAGGCAGCCCAGTCCCCTTTACATCAAGACTAAATAAGAGATGGAGGGTAAAGGGTGTGATCAGTAGGGCCACACTGATTTGATAAAGGGCAGTCTCACCTCGTGGGAACTAGGATGTCCGTGGGAATAAGCCTGTGTTCTTGCCAGGCTTATATGCCAGTGTAAAGACTGCTCCTAGGAAAGGTTTTCTGAAATGTTTTCAACAGTGGAAACAAGGCCTTCAAGGAGACTTCCCAAGAAGATACTCAGTTCGGAGTTTGGCTTGTATACGGCTCTCGATAAATTACTCTTGCCTTTATCTCAGCTGTCAGTTCTAAAACTTTGTCAAGATAGCACATTTTCCTTCTGCTCAGCACCCGAGTCCCCCCTGCTCATCTTGCTTTTCGGGGTCTGGGCACTGGGAAATCAGTGCACTGTGGTGATTCTGCATCCCAAGGTCCCTAACCTGCTTAGTCACTGGTGAGAACTTGGCTTTCTAACATGCCCGTTTATGTTTTAATGTTAGTGGTTTGAAGACAATCAGGATGTAGCAAGTTTGTATCAAAATGTGATGCAAAGAATTCTGTTGGCCCATTACAGTGAAATGGATATTATCTAAAATAGATCAGTCACAAGTGCAGCAAGTATTTTTACATTCTCTTTGAGTAGAATCCCAACGTCTAGCCCCATGATTTTGGAAATAAAATAACAGAATGAATTGGCAAACATTCACTGATGTTTGTCGCAATAGATTCTTGCTTAACTATCTCCTTGGCTTTTTATTGTGTACTTTAGGGTTTTATGGTTGCTGCTGTTGTTGTTTTAAACAAATGTATGGTCATTTGTTTTACTCTACTGCAAATAGGTTTTTGTTTTCTGGCTTAGTTGTGATAAAATAATTTGTTTGTTTACATTAGCTAGGTTAAATTCTGCTTTAGAAAGCAAATTCACATATCTCGAGGTTAAAGTTTTTTTAACTTAGTAGGAAATTAACAAACTATTGCTGATGAATTTTAGTTTCCCAAATGTGTATGCTCCATAAAAAGGGAAGTTGGCCGGGCTCAGTGGCTCAGCCTGTAATCCCAGCACTTTGGGAGGCCGAGGTGAGTGAATTGCCTGAGCCTGTGGGTTTGAGACCCACCTGGGCAACTTGGCAAGACCTCATCTCTACAATAAATCAAAAACTAGCTGGGCCTGTTAGCGCGCGCCTGTAGTTCCGGCCATTTGGAAGGCTGAGGCAGAAGAATCGCCAGAGCACAGCAGGTCGAGGCTGCAGTGGCCGGGAGCGTGCTACTGTACTCCAGTCTGGGCGACAGAGTAAGACTCCAACTCAAAAAAAAAGGGGGGGGAAGTTAATATGCAAAAGAAGGCTGGGCGCAGTACCTCAAACCTGTAATCCCAGTACTTTGAGAGGCTGAGATGAGAGGACTGCCTGAGTCCACAGGTTTGAGACCCGCCTGGGCAATATGGTGAGACCTCATCTCTACAATAAATCCAAACATTAGCCAGGCATGGTGGATTCAATTTAACTTTCACACAAAAAAGGTGTGAAAGTTAAATTGAATCTCTTGAAATCTGGAGTTTGTAAAGGGGCCTGTATAATAAGTAGGTGGTCTTAGAAGAAATCTGCAGGAGTTGCGAAACTAGTAGTATTCTAATTTGTCAGTATTTAATTTTTGATATCTATTTTTCAAAAATTACCCATTCCCAAGACACCCTGTTGTGTTATAACATCCTCTTCTGTATCTCACTGAGCACCAAGATTTCACTGTTAGACCAAGTAAGAGGGTCAAGGAGCAACACGGTAGTGTCTCCCCTTGTGGGAACTAGGATGTCCGTGGAGGCGAGGGCAGCAGCATCCACCTGAAAGGAAAACCAGCCTGAATCTTAAAGTGAATCTGTTTCAAAATGTCTTTAGCTAATGAAGCCTCTTTTTAGTTATGCTATTGTGAGTTTAACGTTTGTTCTTTTAGGAGGCGTCTCATGTAGTATTAATATTGATTATTGGTCTTTCGGGTTTTATGTTGGGTTTATTCTGCATCAGTCAAATTACAACAGGGATAAAGTAACAATCAACTCAGTGAAAAACCCAAATTACCTGTGCAGATAAAATCAACTGTCTTTTCATTCGATGTCAGAAAAATAGGATGACATAAGTTAAACTGTTAGTAAATTTTCAGTGGCCTCTGATTTTAAAAAGCTTAAGTATTGACCAGGTAAGATATGCCTGAAGTTATTTTAAAATAAGTCGGGTAAGATATGCCTGAAGTTATTTTAAAATAAGTCGGGCGCCATTTTGTATTTGAAATATAATTCAGTATTTAATGTTAACAGTATTAATTTTAGTGAGATATATTTTGGTGGTGACAGTTTATTAAACCGAATGAGAATTTTTTCAACAGCTTGTTATAAGGACAATCTCAAGAGCTGGAAAGGGTTGCTAAGATGAATATTGTACATTTCTGATGTCCTAAGGAGCTTGTAAACAAATTCTGCCATAGCCTAAGACTTATTAACAGGACTCTCTTAGAGGATATTTTTAAAGGTGCTACTTAATTGGGAAAATGTTATTTTAATATCAGTAGTAGTTTACTGAGTAACCTAGAAGCTGAGAAGCTGGACTGTATTTTTACATAGCATAGATCAGCTTAAGAACACCTTTAGTTTGGATCATTGGCATTCTCTTATGTAGATCACCGTAATTGTAGATATGTAATTACAGTAATAAGCAATTTTCCTAACCGTGCTCACTCCGACTATATCATTTGAAACTGCCAGTAGCTGTAGCTCTCAGAGCCAAAGTTAATTTTGTTTCCATTTTTGACAGTTCAGTGTTCACAAAACAGAAACTATTTCTTATTTGGTGTAAAGAGTAAAATTTCCAGCTTTGCCCCAAAATGCCATGGGTGTGGTATATTACCATATGGTTATGTAATTTAATCATGTAGGGGAAAGATTTGGGATGTTTTCATATTTAAAAGAAATATTGAGTATAACAAGAACATAGTTTTCAATCAGTAATTCATTGACAACACTCGCAGCTGCATACAGAGAGAACCTTTTGTGCCTTTTTGCCTGCAGTAAGCACTCATTTCTGTTTTACACGAGCTATGAGAATGTTGATTATTATTGCACCTTGTTCTTCTGTAAATAAGTTTGATTAAGGATTTTTTTTTTTAAAGCTAGGAGCAGGCTATCACTACTAGGTGGATACCATAGTAAACATGAGAGGAGTTTTCAAATATATGTCTTTGGAGCTCAGCCTTCCCTACATAGTGAGGGAAAACTCCTTTAGAATGTATTCATTTGTATGTATATGTGTGTACATATATGTATAAATAATTATTTAAATACGTAAATGTAAAATTCAGCATCACACTGGTGTGATGACAAGAAGTAGAAAGGTGCTAGGTGGTTACATTAAAAGCACAGCAGAGTGTCGAATCAGTTACTGTGACTGGTTTTGTAAACTAGGTTCAGTTTTTGAACCACCCAGAATACCTCATGTGTAAATACAGTGTTCATGCTTAGTTGAAATACAGTTATTGTTAAATTAAAAAGTAAAAAAAAAAGAATGTGAAGCCACTGGTTGGCTTATGCCTTGTGCTCTATCATTTTTGCCTCTTTTTTGTAAAGAGGTAGTTTTTGTTTTTTAATAGGGTTTACAGCTAGAATTTTGAATGCCAAAGTTCTATTTATTAAATTAAGAAAGACGTTTTCAATGTTAATGGCTAGTATTTTTCCACTGGACTATTGTTTGTTGATGTTGGAATTTGTATTTACAGAAAAATAAATTTTTTATAAAAAGATTGATGTCTTCCAAGTGCCTGATGTTAATATAAGAAGGTATTTGAACCTTCAGACTCTCTATTCTGAGTTATCGGTGACAAGAATTTACTGGCTTGACTTTTAGGCAAAAGCTGAAACCTTGGTGTGAATGCACAGGAGAATCTTTGACTAAAACAGGGCACTTACTGCCTTCGACGTCTGTCAGTTCTCGGGGCTTTCCCATGAGGGGCACTGGGATTTTCTGATGGCAGGTACGGTAAGTGCAGTGGCCTTCCTGGGTCCATTTCAGCTCATAGTGTTGTGTCTCCTTTCTGAATTTCTAACATCCCTGTTTACATGAGGAGTCTTCTTCCTACTTTTCCAGCAGACAAAATCTGGCTTCGGTTTTCCGCATTGCTGCGAGGCTGGGCTGGCAGGTTGGATCTCCTTGGTTTCCCCCTTCTGATCTCATCTCCAGTGGAAAGCCTGTCGGAACGGGCGCAGGTAAAGCCTTGTCAAAAGGCTGCTCTGCTGGGGCCTGGACATCTCAACTTCGATGGCTTGCCAGCCTCCTCCCGGGTTGCCCTGCGATGGTGTCCTGAGTCCGTATTCTGGCCTGTGTGGGCTACAGCCTCACTCTCTACGGGAAGGGGGCTAACATTTGGATTAGCGGCCTCTGTTTCCGGTTCAGCTAGCTTGGCGCTGCTCTGTCAGCGTCTTCAGTGTGTTCAAGGAATTCCGTTAGCAGGAAAGAACCACCTTGGATGTCCTGCATGCAGGTTTCTTAGGTCGCAAGCAGATGAGAGCCCAATGAATAAACTCTATTAGGATGTTTCTAAGAAATAAAGAAGTTTCCCCTTCAGAATGAAAGATAGGATTGTTTTTCATCTGGTTTAGAAAAAAAAGTTTTGATGAGGGGGTCAACAAAAAGCTTCTGATACAGTAAGTCCCAGGATTTTGCTGATAGTTTGAGCTTCTTTTCATGACAGTCTTGCCCATCCAAGCAGAATTATTCTGTGTTGAAAAGCAGAGAGCTTGGTTAAAAAGAGGTGTGAAATAGGCTGTTAGCAATGGGAAGACAGACAGCTTGCAGGTCCTAGGAATGAAGTGAGGATGAAAGATTCTAAAATGTTCAAGGAGGACTGCTGTCCTTGGCAAAAATTGGGTGTGATCACAAAATGCACAAGTCTTTCCATTTTAGCCAGCCCTTTTCAACTTCAGCAGTCTTACTTTGTCTCTTGAGTCTCCTCACAAGTTTTAGGCTCAACCTGCATCTGCCCTGTGACTAGGAAACCCTACTCTTGGATGTTTACTTGGGATAAATAGAAACCTGCCCACAGAGAGAAGTGTCGTGAGTGTGAAGAGCAGTGTCGTCAACAGCAGCTCAAAGCTGGTGCCGCCCAGGGCCTGTGGGTAAGATTTCTCAACCCAGAGTTGAAAAATGGCATTATTTTGCAACCTTGCGTTCTGATTGGCTGAGAGTCACTTGTGTTCTATGTACTTCTTGGAAAAGGGAGTGGGTTTAGTACAAACAAGGTGTGGGGAGTTAGATTTGGAACGCAGACCTCCCATGTACCGGAGGCGCACACGCCCACACTGCCTCTGGAGTGCTGTGGTTTGCCAATGCCACCCTCGTTCCGTGGGTCTGCACAGTATGCGTGAAGCACTTGGTCACCTTCTCCCCGAAACACGTTTATATGCCATTAGTTGCTAAACGTGTGGGTGCCGGTCTCCCACCAGACCGCAGGCTCTTCTGGAACCTTGTCTTCTTAAACTTTGTGTTTAATGAGAAACTGGGACATACTAACTTCCAGAAATGTGCAAGTGTCTGCCCTTTACCCTGGGGTGGAGGGGCACCATTTTCAGGAGAAAGCACTGCCTTTAAAGCAAAGCCCAGGCGGGCCAGGGGGCTGTTAATGGGAAGGGGTGGTGGTGATAAGCGCTGCTCGAGCAAGTTGCATTCCCCGCCATCTCCTGGCTTCTGGTCCCTCTCCTGTCTCCTGCTGCTGCACCCTTCCTGCCCCTCTGTGGGCCCAGACCCAGCGCCGGACACAGCTCTTGCCAGCGCCAGCACCCCTGTAGCCCAGCATTCTCTTCGGGCTTTGGGAAGCTGTATAGGTGGTGTGAGAGCAAATCCAAGGTCTGGCTTAAGATGACCAACATTCAGTTTGAAAAATGAATGCACTGGGTGCAGTGGCATGTGCTTGTAATCCTAGCTACATGGGAGTCTAAGGATTGCTTGAGCCCAACCCAGGAGATTAAGACCAGCCCGGGCAACATAGCAAGGCCTTGTCTCAGAAAAAAAAGTAACAGGTCACACCCAAATAAACCAGAAATAAGTTTGAGAATGCATATATGCGCAAGTCTGGAGAATAACATTTTAGACAAATAATACTGTTGGCATCCCTTACAAACAAGGAAGCAAGGTAATTTGCATTTTTCATTCCTACACTGAACTTTTAGTCATAAAGTAAGTGGTAAAAGTTGTTTAATGGCTCATGGTGGCTAAAATATAATAAACAGGAAGTGTGTCTTCTGTATCATCATGTTTCTTTATTAATCAACATTTGGGCACATGCCAACTAAAAAGACCTTGCATAAATTATCCCACGTATTCCTCCAATACTCTGTAAAGTAGGTGCTATTATGATCCCAACTTTGGGCAAAGAGGTCAAGGCACAGAGAGGTTACGTATCTTGACCAAGTTGGGGCAACTTGTAAGAGGCAGAGCTGTAGTAAGGACCAGGCTGCTCTGAACCCTTCATGGCACTGCCTCCTGTCCCAGGTGTGTGCTCAAAATTAAACTAACTTCCTTCCCAACTTCACTGGGATGGCTTCCTCCCTGGGATTCACCATTTCTGTGAATTGCACCTTCTTTTCTTTTTGAGTAGGAGCCTCGCTTTGTCACCTAGCCAGATGCAGTGGCACGCTCACGGCCACTGCGGCCTTGACCTGGTGGACTCAGGCAATCTTTCCATCTCCGCCTTCCAAGTACTTGGTACCACAGACGTGTGCCACCAAGCCCAGCTATTTTTTTTTAATATTCTAGAGGTGAGATCTCGCCATGTTGCCCAGGCTGATCTCAAACCTGTGAGCTCAGGCAGTCCTCTTGCCTTGGCCTCCCAAAGTGCTGGGATTGCAGGCATGAGCCACCACGCCCGACTGCATCTTCATTTCAAGCATCCTTTCTGACGATTTCTTCTCTCTCACGTCCCATTCATATTAGTTCCCTATTGCGTCTTTACAGATTACTCCACATTTATTAGCTTAAACAGTACAATTTATTGTCTTACAGTTCTTAAGGTCAGAAGTCGGAAGTGGGTCCGGGTGAAAGAGTGTTGGCAGAGCTGTGTTCCTTTCTGGAGCCTCTAGGTAGAGTGTGTTTCTTTGCTTGTTCCGGCTTCCAGAAGTTATCACATTCCTTGGCTCATGCCTCTGTTCTTTGGTCTTCTAAGCCAGCAACATCAGGCCGAGTCCTTCTCACACAACCATTTCTTTGGGTCTTTTTTGCCTCTTTCTTCCCCTGTTAAAAACTCTTGTGATAGGCCAGACTCGGTGGCTCAGCCTGTCATCCCAGCACTTTGGAAGGCTAAGGCGAATGGAATGCCTGCGCCTGCGGGTTCGTGACCAGCCCAGGCCACTTGGCAAGACCTCGTCTCTACAGTAAATCAAAAATAAGCCAGGCATGGTAGCGTGCACCTGTAGTTCCGGCTACTTAGAAGGCTGAGGTGGAAGAATCCCCAGAGCCCAGTAGGTCGATGCTGGGGTGACCGTGAGTGTGCCACTGCACTCCAGCCTGGGCGATGGAGTGAGACTCCAACTCAAAACCAAAAAACAAAAAAATCCTTGTGATAATCCAGGATAATCTTCCTATACCAAGGTCAACTGATTAGTAACCTTAATTCCTTTTTACCATGTAATCGAATGTATTCATATGTTCCAGGCATTAGGATGTGGGGGCATTGTTCCATCTTTCACACCAAGTCCCAAACAGATTGGCTCTCAAATCTTAAAGGTTCTACCTTGCCTGATTCTTTTGCATTTGTCTTGGATACATCATTCCTTTTCCCTTGCTCCATGAAACTGAGGCTCAAATTATTGTTAAAGAAAATAATAAATTGGTGCTTCCAAGATACTTTTAAGCTATATCATTCTTGATTTGGGTATTTACTTCTTTCAAGAAAAGACATGTGAGACCCCATTTAACTATCCCCACCCCCCAAAAAAAAGCATTAAGTCTTTGCAGAGACTTTTTGATTTTTTATAACACTGACATTTGTCAGTGTGCTATAGGACGTGCCACAATCTGGATTTGTCTGATTATTTTCTAACTGTTAGATTCAGGTTAAACATTTTTAGCAAAAATGCTGTGTGAGTGAGTAATTTCTATTTATCACCTTAGGAAGCTCATGATAGCAGTGTATACTATTGATGTTGCAAAATTACATCATGTGATTTAGCTGAAACACCTTTAACAGTTAAGTGGTGGACAAGACTTTGGTCCATATAACATAGGAAGTTGGAATTAAGACATCTACATGAAACCAGGATTCTCAAAAGATCACATCTTCAGTGAAAGGAAGAGATGAGGAGAAAAATCTTAGTGAAAGGAAATTAGAAGGCTTTTTGATTTTCAAAGACTCAGCTTCAAGGTGGTAAAAAATATCCCCTTGAGAATTGGCAGCCATAATCTTACATTCACGTAGAATGGGATTTGAACTTGTTACATGTGTGGACCAAGAATTCCTAAGTCCAGGAGTTGACTTACAGAAGTCTGAGTAAGTAAATTCTTGGAAATAATGGACAAAACAAAACAAATCTTACCTGGAGGGAAGCATTTGGATTGATTCCTCACAGAATTCCCATAGCTTTGTCCCTCTGAACATGAGCTCAAAATCCAAAATTTTAAAACAATAAATGTAACAGAGCCGACAAATAACAAGAGTTAGGCCCTAAGTATTTCAAATAATGGAATTATCAGGTGTATATTATATAAATTTATATAAAGCTCTGAACTGTGTGCAGCTTATTTATAAGGTGGTTTCTAGATAATGCACAAGGAAACTTTTGGGTTTCTTGATCTGGGTGATGTTTACACAGATGGGAAAATTTATCAAATTGTATCCTCATACAAGGGGGGGACTCAAAACCAAACTTTATTTACAAAAAATTGTGTATTCTTGCAAGTTTAAACTTCAGTCACCTTCAAAGTACTCTCTCTTTGATGCAATATATCTATTGAGATGCTTTTCCCATTGCTTTTAGTGCTTCTACTATTTTGCCTCTTCCACATTTGCAAAACGTTTCCCTTTGACAACTTTTTTTTCATCTGGGGAAACAAAAAAGTGCTGGGGCAAGATCGGGTGAGTAGAGAGGTGGGGCACAGACATCCTGCCATTTTTTGGTCAAAAACTGCTGCAAACTCAGTGCAGTGTGGACAGGTGTGCTTGTAAATCACCCATCATGAAATGGGAAAACACACTGAAAGAATCTGAAAAATTCACTGAAGCCAAACACAGCCTCTCACAACAATGCTAGCTAGTATACTGATGCCAGAGAGTTCCTAGAACACTTACCTAGCAAAGGAAGCCTGTACTACAAGGGGCCCACCCTCCAAAAGATAATGCTGGGGTTTTTGGGGTCCCCCCCGTAATGTGTGCACCTTTCTATATGTAGTCATTCAATTAAAAATTTATACTTAAAAGTGAACCGGGAAAGTTGGAAAAGAACTAGGTAGAATTTTTAGAAATGGAAAATATAATTAAAAATTGAATGGAAGAGGTAGTCGGCAACCGAGGAAGCTGTGAGAGTCAACTCCATACATAACCATGAAGTTGAAGGAGACAAAATCAAGGTCAAAGCCACCAAGCTATAGAAAATTTCGGATGAAAGGAATCGAAGTGGAAAAAGGGAAGCAGGTGAAGATCAAGCTAAATATGTCTGCAGATGGACATGGGTGACTAGGTATGTGCTTTGAGGAACTGAGATCACTGGTTGGTGTCCCCTGCCGGGACTCCCTCCAGTCTCTTCTCAAATGAGGATTCCAAGAAGAAAAAGGCACAAGGTGTTCTAGAGAGGAGAAAGGAAGGTCTAGCTCTCTAAAGAAAATGACCACGTTGACGAGTAAAAACATGGAAACTGAAGGAACCAGTGTCCAGGAAGAGTTTGCAGTCAAAGATGCTGAAGCAGACCATTTGTCCTGGCCAGAGGTAGGGGCAATGGCATCAGAAAACCTGGCCCAGATTGTTAAAAAATGGAAGAAGAAGAAAGGGGGAGAAACGGAGCCTTCCCAGGGCACTATCCCTAAGGGGACCCCCAAAAGCAAAGGCATGGATGCCTGACCAGAAGGCAGACAAGCATATCAGCTTGAAGGACCAGTCTGTGCCCAAGTCAGTTCTTCAAGCACTCAGATTTCTAGGCTGCGCTGCATTCACACTAATCTAAGCCCTGGTTTTGACACCTTTTTCTGTGACCCAATAGATGTCCTTAGGGCTGCTGAGACAGGATGTGGGAAAACTCTTGACTTTGTCATTCCAGTGGTTCATGCAGTATTGCAGTGCGGGAGGGGTAAGCCTGCCCCAGCTTCAAGTAATGTTGATTGACCACCTGGAGAGCCCAGGACCGAGGCCAGAGCTGAGACTGGATCACTAAGCATGGCTGGACTGTCTGGAGCCCTGTCTGGTGAAGCTGGGATTGAGGGTGAAACGTTGCCCACGGGGGCTGGGGCTGAGGCCAGAGCAAGACGGCAGCTTCCGCATCAAACCGGGGGCTGCTCTTCGATGCTGGGCCCTCCGGACGAGGACAAAGAAGAAAGACGATAAAGAGCAGACTGCCGTCCTGCTGAGCAGAATGTTCACGCAGAAGCAGCAGAGGATGCTGGGTTGTCAGCCTGGAGTTGGGCTGGCTATGGAAGCAAGCTGAGGAAAAGCACCCCCACTTGAGCGGCCTTCAGCAGCTCGGGTGCCTGGCGGTGGGCAAGGCTGGCGGGGTGACGGAGAACAGACACTTCAATGGCTGGAAATGCTCCCTGTCTGCACTGAGAAATACAATCCAAAGACACAGATGCTGTTTTCTTCTGCCACGCTGATGCCAGTCCATCAACCTGCTGCTGGCATCCGCCTTTAGAAGCTCGCCAAGAAAATTGGACCTCCTCATGCAGAAGATGGGTATTAGGGGCAAGCCCAAGGGCACTAACCTCACAAAGAATGCGGTCACGGTGGAGAGGCTGAGAGAGGCCAAAACCCATTACGAGGCTGATGAGACAGACTGCTGGCTGAACTGCTTCCTGGTGCAGCATCCAGAATCTCCCGTGTCAGACACCTCTAGGCCCCTCAGCATCCTGGGTGTCACACGGCTAACCCTACATGCCCGCGTGCGCCGAAGCAGAGGCTCAGACCCCTGGAGCCGTGTGCCCGGGTGGAAGATAGGCAGATGTGGCAAGTCGGGATCAGGACATTCCTGAGTCTGACGTGCCATCCGTGGCCACATCCACCGCCCCTCTTCAAAAGCAGACAGTTGTGTCCGCTGCAGTGACTGACCTGCTGTCCCATGCATGAGGACCGCAGCCTGAGGACACAGTCAACTTCAGGAAGACTTACAAACCCTCCAGAAATAAAAGGACATGGATGCACTCATCTGTGTGCAAAATGGAGCAAATCCATTTTGTTTGACTGAGAAAGCCGGGTGTGGGGGTTTCCAGGACTGTCTGCACAGTTCTTGGATGGCGTGTGTAGCATCTGCCCTTGAAAATGAGCTGCAAAGGTATATGAAGGAGGAGAGCTGATCAGCAAGGAGAATGCTGAAGACAAAAGCAGATGCAGGGTCTGGAGGTGCTGAACTGGTGGCTTTCTCAAGCATCACTTAAGGATGGCCTGAAAACCAAATATCCAGCTCAATCTGACAAACTGTGTGTGCTCGTGTCTGCCCCAAGAAAGGGTCAGTCTGTGTTGCACTGCTTCTCCAAAGAGCAGGGGGCTGGAGGGGGTGGGGGGGGAGGGAAGAGAGACAGGAGAAGGACAAGCCGCCACTGTCAAAAGAGCAGTGGCAGGAACAGCTGCAGCCAAGTACAAGTGCAATTCTACTGCCGAGTCAGACACAGCGGTGTCTGTGCTCCCTGATTATATGTGAAAATCTTCTTTCATCCCACCCTTTCATTTCACTCCACCATCAACCCCAGTCAGAAAAATCTCTTCCACTCCAACCCCTATGGGAGGAGAGACTTCATGTCGATTTATGTTTTTGGAATAAAAATTACATGCAGGAGCTTAACATTTCTGTACTGGTGTTTACAGGTTTTCTAGTGTTCAGGCTTCTTTTATGTTTACCTTGATTTCCTAAATTAAAAGTAATGGTCAGGAAAAAAAAAATCAAAGTAGCAGTTAAATAACATATTAGATACAAATAAAGAGAGACATGGTGAGCTGGAAAATGGTCAAGAAGAATTATCCAGGAAAGGAGGCTTAGAAACATGGCAGATATAATGAGGTCTAATAAAAAATTTAATTCGAGTTTTAAAAGGAGATAATTGATAAAATGAAAAATAGGAAATATTTAGAAATCATGTTTATTTGGCAATTGCTCAGATCTGGTAAATTTTTCAGAACAGAAAACATGAATTTGAAGATCTGTGAAATGCAATCAAACTCAAAGCAAAAAAATGGAAGAAAAAAAGCTACCTGATACATTGTAGTAAAACTCAGTATCTGAAAATTAAAAAGGTGTATTTTATTTTGTTTTTCAGTTGGGGGTCTCACTCTGTTGTTCAGGCTGGAGTGTAGTGGCACAATCACGATTTGCTGCAGTCTCAGTCTCCTGGGCTCCGGTGATCCTTCTGCCTTAGCCTCCCGAGTACTAGAACGCAGACACCTTGCCTGGCTAATTTTTTTTTTTTCCATAGCGACGACCTGTCACTGTGTTGCCTAGGCTAGTCTTAAACTCCTGGGCTCAAGCAGTCCTCCCACCTCAGCCTCCCAAAGTGCTGGGATTACAGGCATGAGCCACCATACCTGGCCTAAAAAGGTCTTTAAAGGAAGTAGAAAGAAAAAAACTTCAAAGAAACATTAGACTAGCAAAATTCTTAATAGCAATAACAAAAGACAGAAGACAATGGAATGATGTTTTCTAAATGCTGAGACTAAATAATTAAACATAGGATCATGTAAATTATCATATGCAAATGAGAGCAAAGACTTTTTTTTGTAAAAACAAAATTGGAAAAAGTTAGTATCAATGGGCCTCACTAGAGGACTTTCCAAAGAATAAATTTCAGGAAGAAAAAATTAAACCCAGAAAGGAAGACTGAGAAGCAAGAAGGAAATGTGAACAAAGAAATTAGTATACAGTACAAATAGACACTGACTGTGTAAAACACAAAGCAATAAAAGTAACATTTTTTATGTGGCCTCCATTATGTTGAGGTAGTTTCTACCTACTCCTGGTTAAGTTTATAATTTGTCTTCATTCTGTTAATATGGCATATTACATGGTTTGATTTTTGTATTTTGAAACCAAACCATGAAATTTTTTTAGATTCAAAGGGTGCATGTGTAAGGTTTGCTAGAAGGTACATTCGTGTGATGGTGCGGTTCGGGCTTCCCTTGAGCCTGTCACCCGGGTGGTGGACATGGCACCCAGTGGGTGGTCTTTCCACCCTTGCCCTTCTTCCCTGCCCGCAGTGTCTGTGGACCCTTCCTTAGGCCTGTGTGTTTTCACTGGTTGGCTCCCACTTAAGCCTGTGCGTATTCGTTGGTTAGCTCCCACTTAAAAGGGAGAACATGAGGTATTTGGTTTCTTTTTCTGTGACAATTCCCTTGGAACGGTGGTCTCCAGCTACATCCATGTTGCTGCAAAGGACATGATTTTGCTCCTTTTTTATGACTGCAGAGTATTTCATGGTGTATACGTACTACATTTTCATTATCCCATCCACTGTTGATGAACACCTAGGTTGGCTCCGTGTTTTTGTCATTGTAGATAGTTCTGTGATAAGCATATGAGTGCACGGATCTTTTTGGTAAAATGATTTATGCTGCTTTGGGTATATCCCAATAGAGGGATTGCTGGGTGAATGGTAAATCTGTTTTTGGTCCTTTGGGAAGTCTCCAACCTGCTTTCCACAGGTGTTGAGCGTATAATCCTTTTGATTTACTGCTGAATTTGGTTTTCCAGTATTTTGTTGAGGTGCCTTTTGACTCTTTGTGAGATTTTCCTATCTTTTTTTTTTTAATAGCAATTTTACTGTGACTCACCCAGGAGTGACTTTGTTTATATTTCTTTCCTGCTTAGATTGAATGCAGCTCTTTGAATCTGTGGGTTGATGTATTTCACTGGCTTGGAAAAACTGTGGGCCATTATTTCCTTAAGGATTGTTCTGTCGCACTTTCTCCTCTCCATCTGTGACTCCAATAACTTGTACCTTTTCTTTTTATCTACATGTCTCTTATGTGTTTTACTACTATTTTGTTGCTCTTTTCTTGATTCTGAATATTCTCTTCTGATATATCTTCTAGTTCACTCTTTCTCTTTTTTTTTTTTTTTTTTTTTTAGTTGGAGTATCTGTCGCCCAGACTGGAGTGCAGTGGCCGCTCCCGGTCACCTCAGGCTCGACCTGCTGGGCTCCGGTGATCCTTCCGCCTCCGCCTTCCAAGCAGCTGGAACTACAGGCGCGCGCTACCACGCCTGGCTAATTTTTGATTTATTGTAGAGATGAGGTCTCGCCAAGTTGCCCAGGCGGGTCTCGAACCC
>CAUYQG010232573.1:0-18927 GCA_963574415.1 Tarsius wallacei | reverse complement strand
AAATTTTCTAATAAATAACTTCCAGATTTTTTGGTTCATATATATAGAGAGAGAGAGAGAGAAAAAGAAAAGAGGAAGAGAGGGAAAGAGGGAGAGAGGGAAAGAGAGAAGGAGAGGGGAGAGGGAGAGAGAGAGAGACGGCGAGGAGTGGGGGGGGGAGAAAGAAAGAGAGAGAGAGAGAGAGAGAGAGAGAGAGAGAGAATAATCTGTGAAATAAGAAACCTTCAAAGTCATATCAAACTCTTTTACCCTGTGGTCCTTATTTTGATGGTGAGTCCAATAATTTATAATATTATCAGGAACTGGAAATTAGGACACTGACTAGATATTTGATGACCTTAAGGCATTATTGTCATGTGCATGTGACAACTGTCCTGTAATCTGGGTGGACAGGATAAGGATGAGACAAGACTGGACAGGAGTCGGCCAACATTGAAGCTGGAAGCTGGGGACAGATACATCGGGGGTCACTGTGCTGTGCATATTGTTGCATGTACTTGCATTTTTGTCATAGCAGAAAGTAAAGGAAGAGTGTGTTTACTTGCCTAAAGCAATACCATTCCTGGAAACAACTCAAGCAATGGAAAAGCCAAGGGGAACAGGAAGTTTCTTGCTCTCCCCACAGTCTTCCCACGCAGGTCACCACTGTCTAAGAGTTTGACATGCATCCTCTGAGACTGTCTGACATCTAGATAAACAATCACGTGCATTTATACTTCTTCACACAAATTGGATCATACTCTACACACAGGTCTGCAATGTACCTTTTTCACTCAACCATATTGAATCAGGCAACAGGGTGTGGTGGCTCATGACTGTCATGCCAGCACTTTGGGAGGCCGAGGCAGCAAGATTGCTCGAGCCCAGGAGTTCAAGACCAGCCTGGGCAACATAGTGAGACTACATTTTGACAAAAAAAAAAAAACCCAAAGTAGCCAGGGCGTGGTGGTGTGTGCCTATAGTCCCAGCTACTCAGGAGGCTGAGACAGGAGGAACACCTGAGCCAAGGAGGTCGAAGCTATAGTGAGCCGTGAGCATGTCACTGCACTCCAGCCTGGGCGACAGAGTGAGACCCTGGCTCAAAATAAATAAATAAAGCATCATGGCCAATACTCTATGTTTTAGCCCCATGCCTTTCCTTTTAAGCTCACATTATGCCTTTGTATGGATGTTTCATACTTAATTTAACCACTCCCTTTGAGTAAACCTTTAGATTGATTTGAGTCTTTTGCTATGACAAGCCATGCTTCAATGAATGTCCTTGTGAATATATCTTGATGCATTTTTTCAAGGATTTATGTCAGATGTCATCCCAGAGAGAGAATTTCCATGCTGAAACGTGTGCTGCGGGAAAGCCCTCCAAAAGAGGGCCCCTCCCACAGCATTGCGGTGGGCTGTGTCCCCATCTCGCCTTAAAAATGCTGCTGGTTTTTTTCCCAGTCATGGAAGTAATACATTCCATTTGAAGGAATGTGGAAAATACACAAAGGAGAGAGAGAAGAAAGTTGACATCCACCGTGTGTCCACACTGCCCCCATCGCTGTTCGTATAGACGGTGTCCGTGTTTTTGAAGTTGGAAGTCTTGCTGCCAGAACATCCTTGAGAATAAATCTCTATCCACATTTTGTTCATTTCCTTAGAAACTATTCCACAGCAGGAGTTCCTGATTAAACACTTTTAGCTAATTTTAGAATTTTTTTTCTTAAGAGACAGGGTCTTGCTCTGTATCTCAGGCTAGAGTGCAGCTCACCATAGCCTCAACCTCCTGGGTGGTTGGGATTGCAGGTGTGCACCACAACACCTGCCTAATTTCTTTATTTTATTTTATTTTATTTTATTTTATTTTTTAGAGACGAGGTCTTTCTATGCTGCCCAGGCCGGCTAGGATTCCTGCACTGTGTTGCCCACACATGTATGAGAATGTTGGTGTACATTTGACAACCACAAGCAGTGCACCAGCGTGCCTGTCTGCATATATCTCACCCAGGGTTGGGTATCATCCTTAAAGTATTATCTTTTTTTCTGTTACCTGGTTGCAGGAAAATACACTCTCCCTCTTTCCTGCTTGGGGTTTGTGACAGCCAGTCAGGGCCACAGATCAATGAATAACATGGCTATTTAATCAATTACAGGTCAATGAATAACATGGCTAGTGACACAGGCTATGATCTCGGGCTCACATCCCAGCTATGCCTCATGGCTCACCTTTTCAGGGCCTCACTTTCCCTTTGGCAGAATGGGGATCTCACCAAATCTGTCATGAAGTGGGATAATCCACAGGAGCCCTGGGCACAGGGCAGGGGTTGAGTTGTGATGACAGAAATGTCGTCTGCAAGAAAAGTGTGAGGTGTGGAGTTTTGGCATGTACAAAACAGCTGAGAAGACAAAACTCACAAGAGAGATTAGATTAGAGACAGGAGCTTCGGGTTCTGTGACAGATACCAGTTAAGGAAACTTAACTGGGCAAAGAGGAGGGAGAGCTCCCCGAGGGCTTCCTGGCAGAGGGGGCAGCTGAGTAGAGCCTTGAAGGATAAGGGCAGGAGGCAGGAGAATGAAGCCAGTAGGAACATGAGGGTTGGGGGCATGTGTGCTCCCCTCTCTCGTTCCATCTGTCACTGCTCACGTTGGACATCCATCACCCTGACGAAAGGAGAGGTGGGCCCAGAGACCCACAACTGCACAGTAGGAATAAAAATACTTGACCCTCTTGGCAGGAGGAATTCAGTTTGATGGGGGAAATTCTGTTTTGAATAATTAGCTCACATAGCCAGGGAGATTTTATAACAAAGATAGAAAAATATGGAAAAGTACTTTGCAGCACCAAAAAAAAAAAAAAGAAAAAAAAAAGAGATTTTTTTCACTTCCATTAACATTGGCAGGAACAAAGCTCGTGAGTATTACACATGTCTCCAGTTCTCCAGCAACTCGTGGGGTGCGTGTGGAACATATGCAGAGTGGGCACGGCTCGTGATGGCGAGATGGACTTTTAGGAACAGCACTGCCATCCTGAGGGGTCTCCCAGGGGCTAAATGTACTATGGAGCATGCCATGTGGCTGGAGCGTGAAGGGCTTCCCAGCAGAAGGCGTCGGGGCCAGGGCAGAGTTGTACCCCCCAAGGGGAGGACGGTGTTGGGGGAGGCTCACAGAGGGCTGAGGGGTTCCAAGCAGAATGAGAAGATTGACAAGCTCATATGCGGAAATCACAAGACACAGGCAGTGGATGCTTTCTGGAGATTCAGTGGGGGATGGGCACCTGGGGGTGAGAGCCAGAGGGGACCTCATGGGTTCATCTGTACATCAGGTTGTTTTAGGGGTCAGAGTACTGGTTAGGCTGGTCATGAGGACTTCATGTGGTTTTGGACAAATTCCTCAAGAGCTGTAAAGTGGCTATTGTAGTGCCACCTCACGGTTGTGATAATACATGAGGAAACAGATGCCTGGTGACATTTTGGCCATTTGCTTTTGCATGACAAATCATCCCAAGGCACAAGGGTTTAAAACAACAACCTGTTATTACATCTCATGGTTCTCTGGGCCTGCAAGGCTCAGGGGTGGTTCTTCCGCTGTCTGATTTGGAGACTTCTCTTGTTTTTCTTATTTCATTTTATTTTATTTCTTTTAGAAACAGGGTCTTGCTCTGTTGCACAAGTTTGAGTGCAGTGGCGAGATCAGAGTTCACTGCAACCTTGAGCTCCTTGGCCCAAGGAAATCTCCTGCTTCAGCCTCCTGAGTACCTGGGACTACGGGCATAAACCACCATGTCTGGCTAATTTTTAAATTTTTTTTTGTAGAGATGAGATTTCACTATGTTGCCCAGGCTGGCCTTAAGCTCCTGGGTTCAATAAATCTTCCTACCTTGGTCCCCCCAAAGTGCTGGGATTATAGGTGTGAGCCGCTGTGCCTGGCCAAGAATACTCTTTCTTCATATGACAACGTCTATCTACCAAAATGTCACAGTAAACAATATCCTGTTTTTAAAATTTCTTTCTTTCTTTCTTAGATACAGAATCTTGCTTTGTTGCCCAGTGCAATGGTGCAATCATAATTCACGGCAGTCTTGAACTCCTGGGCTCAAGCCATCCTCCTGCCTCAGCCTCCTGGGTAGCTGAGACTAAAGGTGTGTGCCACCATGCCTGGCTAATTTTTTTGTAGACACAAGTTCTTGTTTTGTTGCCCAGGCTGGTCTTGAGCTCCTGGCCTCCAGTGATCCTCCCGTCTTGGACTCCCAAATTGTTGTGATTACAGGCATTAGCCACTGTGCCCAGCTGGATGAGAGTGCCCTGAGGGGTTGGCTGGGGTTACAGTGGGAGTACGAGCATGGCTCCCTGGCATGGCTTCCCTTTCTATGCATGGCCCATTCTCCGGTGACTCTCCATGGCTGTTCTCTCCAAGAAGGCGGACTGGATTTCCTACTTGACACTCGGCTCTACGAGAGAGAAGGTCTAAACTGCAAGCCTTCCTATTACCTGGGCTCAGAGAGCCCAAGTATCACTGTCTCCATGTTCTGTTGTCCAAGCAGGCCCAAGCCCAGCCAGAGTCAAGGTCAGAGCAGAAGCTCAACTCCCGATGGACAGGTGGGCGGCTGGACTCCTGGGGGCATTTTAGAGATGACCCTGCACAGGTGCTCTGCCTGGGGGCTGACGTCCAGTCCAAGGCACCGGACCACGGCAGTGGCTGAAACCCTGAAATGTTGCTTTGGAAATAGCCACTGCTTGCTGGGCACTGTGGCTCATGCCTGCAATTCCAGTACTTTGGGAGGCCGAGGCGAGAAGATTGCCTGAACCCAGGGGTTTGAGGCCAGCCTGGGCAACTGGATGAGACTTTGTCTCTACAATAAATTTAAAAATTAGCCAGGTGTGATGGTGCACGCCTGTGTTTCCAGCTACTTGGGAGGCTGAAGCAGAAGCATAGCCTGAGCCCCGCAGGTCTAGGCTGTGGTGGCTGTGAGCACGCCCCTGCACTCCAGCCTGAGAGACAGAGTGAGACCCTGACTCCAAATAAATAAATGAATGCATACTTAAATAAGTAAATAAATAAAAATAACTGCTGCCCAAGGCCCCGTGCACTGCCCTCTGCAGCTCCGTGCCACAGCACCTCCCCTGGTGAGGTCCACGTGATCCAGCGATGGAGGGCTGATACCTGGCATCACGGGGACTCTGAGACCCACTCCAGGACATTCTGCCCTGCCGCTGCCCGAGGTTGCCAGCTGCTCACATTCTGAACACCATCCATGGGGTGCTTGCCCTGTGTAGTAAGTGCTCAGCTAACAGGAACAGAGGGGACTCCTTTCCTTCCTACCTGTGTTGCTACTGTTATTTTAAGATGGGGTGTAGACCTGTGCCTTGGGGGGAAAATAGAAAGTGGGTGTCATGCTCTCAGCCTCCAGAAGTCCAAAGTGCTCCAGCCTTCTTTCTGGAAAAAGCCCTGGTGTCCAAGAAGAAAAGTAGCACCACCTCGACTTTATGCTTCGTCCAGGCCATCAAGGACTCACCCTCACATGGGGCAGGACGGCATCACACAAAAGGGACTTCTGTCCTGGCGGCAGGGTCCCCTGGCTCCCCCTCCCGACGGCGCTCGTTCCGGGCAAACCCACTCTGGCCCGACCTGGGGCCCCCTTCCTGAGCTTGCTGACAGAGCCGTCTGCTCCGCCGGGCGCACATTCCAGGGAGACTCGCCGGCGAGGCCCTTTCCCCGGCCCAACGTCAACAAACACAGACAGACCACCACAATCTGGCCTCGACATGGGCCTGGAACCACAGGCCTTGGCGGTGGGAATGTGCGTCGTGGGCCAGGGCAGCAGATGTGCACTTTCCAGCCCGCGCCAGAGCCGGGCAGAGCGGGGCGGAGGCCCTGGGGGGGAAGCTGAGAGGGGCATGGAGCCGGCGGGGGGCTGTGGCCTCTGCAGAGCTGGGTGGCGCGCCTCCCTCACCCGGCCCACCGGGGCTGCTCCTCGGAATGTCCGAACGCCCTCCATGATTCCCATGGCCGTGGCCCAAAAGCAACCTCCGGGCAGATGGGAAAAATCTGTCTTTTTTTGTAGGAACATGAGACATTCTTTGAAGGCTGCCCATCTCTGTGTCCTGTTTGGAGATGGTAGAGGCCTGAGAAAATGGAGGCCTCCTGTTCCATGAGGGTTCCAGGTCTGCAGAGAGGAAGCTGGAGTTTGGACCTTCCTTGGGAAGTTCAAAAGTGCCAAACCTGTTCAGAGAACACGTCCTGTTGGAAATGGCTCCTGCCCGGAAAGTGTCACCCAAAGCCTCATCTTTTGGGGATTTTTATAGCGAAAGTAGCCTCATTGTTTTGAGGGGATGATCATGTGTTGCCCTTTAGGGGGAGTTCACAACATCTGTTTAACCCAAGTCCCCAGCACTCGAACACGGCTCACACGGCTGATAGATCCCAGAGCTCCAGCTCTGCCTTCAGAGTCCTCCTTAACACAGTTCTCCACTTTCCATCCATAAGACTTGAGTGGAAACCTTTTTGCCATCTCTGGACTCCGCTTTTTCCATGTCCCTTACAGACTGTGAAGGAAGAATCTAGATGTCACAGTCTCACAGGTCTAGAGACTGAGTGTACCCCCATTGACACAACCTCGTGCCGTGCCAGTGTCCCCACAAGAAACCCGAGGACCAGAGAGACCAGCCGCCTCGGCAATGGTCTCGGCCAGGGGGAGATTCTGGGATGGGAATCTGGGGTCTCTCATGGCTTAGGGCCGGATCTCGTCCCTTGGGGACAGTCTCTAGATCAGCGATCCCCAACCATTTTGGCATCAGGGACTGGTTTCCTGGAAGACAATTCTTCCATGGACTGGGGATGGTGGGGTGGGGTGGTGCGGATGGTTGCGGGATGATTCAAGCACATAACATTTATGGTGCACTTTATTTATATTTTTATTACATTGTAATATATAATGAAATAATGATACAACTCACCATAAAAAAAAAAACGGTGCGGACAGAAGTGGTAAATAAAATATTGGTGGACCAGCAGGGCCTAAAACAAGTGTTGGATTCTAACTTACATCCTGCCCCCAGATGTAGCCGTGCAACTGAAGTGTATTCATTCACTGGCCCCTCACAGATAGGGTCTTGAGATGAGTCTGCAGGCAATTGGTTTATGATGGTCTCTGTGCAGTCTGACCTCTCTGCTCTTGTTCACTTTTGGCAGCCACTCCCCAGGGCTGGCTGGCATCAGCTCTCCCTCAGGTCATCAGGCATTTGATTCTCATAAGGAGCCACAACCTAGATCCCTCCCATGTGCAGTTCACAATACGGTTCCCGCTGCTTTGAGAATCTAAGGCCGCTGCCGATCTGGCAGAACATGGAGCTCAGGTGGTCATGCGAGCGATGGGGAGTGGCTGGAAACACAGATGAAGCCTTGCTCCCTCACCCGCCGCTCACCTCTGGCCGTGTGTCTGGTTCCTAACCCACTCCATGGTTAATGTGTTACCCACAGTCATGTGGAATCTCAGGTCAACAATGGAAGAATGTTTGTTGAGAGCTCCTGTTTTCTTTTTTTCTTTGAGGCAGGGCTTCACTCTGTCACTCAGGATGGAGTGCGGTGGCATGATCACGGCTCACTGCAGCCTTGAACTCCTGGGTCTCCTGCCCCAGCCTCCTGAGTAGTTTGAACTACAAGTGTGTGCTAATTTATATTCATTTTTTGTAGAGATGGGATCTTGCTATGTTGCCCATGCCGGTTTTGAACTCCTGGCCTCAAGCAATCTTCCTGCCTCGGCCTCCCAAAGTGGTGGGATTACAGATAAGAGCCACCGCACTGGCCTGAGATCTCCTGTCTTATTTTTTAGCTCCTGGTTGCTGGTGTGCAACCAATTTCAGCCAATGATGCTCACCAGGGTTCCTAGGTGGAACCCCTCTCCTCCTGGACTATGACATTGGGTCAATCTGTTAGGAATTTTACCAGAGGAAGGCTTTCCTTTGTGGGCTTAAAACATGACAGAAATATTGGAGTGCTGTCTCAGTCGCTCCCAGGGTGGGAAAACGTTTATTGGTGTGGTGCTTGTTCTTGGGGCTTCCCTAGCTGCAGGCACACTTCTGTCCCAAGAAGACGCAGGGGTGAGGTGGTAGATGGTGTTGGGTTTGAGTTGAGGCAGCCAACAACCATGCAGGGCTGTTGCTGCCTCTGA
Organism: Tarsius wallacei; assembly: GCA_963574415.1. NCBI lineage: Eukaryota > Metazoa > Chordata > Mammalia > Primates > Tarsiidae > Tarsius > Tarsius wallacei. The sequence goes on along the minus strand of CAUYQG010232573.1, from coordinate 10,781 downwards.
AGTGCACCCTGAGAGGACATCTGAGCAGGGCAGCTGCCACCACTCTGCAGGCTTCTCCCTCCTCCCAGGAGTGCAGGCCTGGAGTGGTGGGAGGATCTTTGGAGTTGGACTTGGGCAGATCCAAATCCCACTTCTGCCTGGAGCATCTGTGTGGCTTTGGGAGTGGCTTAACCTCTCTGAGACTTGGTTTTCCAATCAGGACAATGGAATGATGGTATGGATTAAGTGAGAAAACAGCTACAAAAGCATCCAGTGTAGTGTATTACATCTTAATAAAGCATGTAAGCTGGATGCATGGTTCACACCTGTAATCCCAGCACTTTGGAAGGTCGAGGCAGGAGAACAGCTTGAGGCCTGGAGTTTGAGACCAGCCTGGGCAACATAGCAAGACCCCAATATCTACAGAAAAAGAAAAAGAAAAATTAGCCGGGTATGGTGGCACACCTGTAACTCCAGCTATTTGGGGACTGAGGTGGGAGGAGCGTCGGAGCCTAGGAGATCGAGGCTGTGGTGAGCTATGACGGTATCCCTGCACTCCAACCTGGCCTGGGTCACAGAGTGAGACACCATCTCTAAAATTAAAAATGAATAAAAATAAAATAAATCAAGCTGTTACTTAGAAGAGGGCGATGGGGTCCTCCTGAGAGGGAACACATTGCATGGAATCATGCTCCTCTGTGCATCTTGGTGACCCTCCTGTCAGTGCCTTGGCTGATAAGGCGCTGGAATGCACAGGGCATCTTGTGTGCTGGGCTCTGTTTGCAGGAGGAACTACACGCCATGAAGGGTGAGCCGCTGTTTTCTTTGTCGTCATCTCTTTCAAAAGAAAGCAGAAATGGCTTTTGTCCCATGAGGGCTGCTGTCTACACCTGGACTGCTGCGTGCTGCTGGGCTGTGACCTGGCTGCTGCCAGCTTTGTCTATGAAGCTTACACGATGGTTTTATTTTTGCCAAGTGATCCACTTTGGTGAAGAATAATAGCCGTGAAGTCCAAATACCTCAAGGTGGGAACAGTCAGCTCTGTTCCTTACAGGGTGTGTGACCTTGGGCCAAGCTGAGCCTCAGTTTTCTTATCTGTACAATGGGAGTAAAAATACCTACTCAGAGGGTCGTCTGGGAGATTCACGGGATCTTATATTGCCCAACTCTATCCAGGCAGGTCACTGGTCAAGGCAGATGCCAGGTCCTGTTATCAGCGATGCAACACCTCCGTCAAAGTCACTGGTCAAGGCAGATGCCAGGTCCTGTCATCAGCAATGCGGCACCTCCGTGGAGGGGAAAGGTGACACGTGGATGAAATTTTAACAAAATGAGTCAAGAAACTTGAACGGGCATTCCTTGGGGAGCAGGGTCTTTTAGGAGCTGATGGCCTGGGCTGAGAAAGTCACCCTGGAGGAGAGATGTCCAGCCTCCCTAGTGCTGTCTGGGGCCGACAGTTAAGGGTGAGAAGGAGGAAGAGGTGGTTTGAGCGGTCGGATGCAAGTGAGAGCATACATATGCTGAGCAGTTTCTAGAAACCCTGAGATGTACGACCTTGTTGAATGCAACTGGGGGAGGTGTGGCTCTGGGGACCGCTCTCCTAGAATATTGCTCTACGGTCATCTGCTTTTGCAGAGACACTGTCTAAACCACATTGTTTTGAGAATGGAGGGTAGCACCACTATACATAGTTGTTCAGGGCGTGCACTGCACAACCCTAATAGCTCCAATCACACCGTGAATATCGCAGATATAAATGACTCTCATGACACTTTCCTGGCAGGTGGGAGTAAAGTGACTCATTCCAACAAAAGGTTTATTATGACCATCTTCTGACTGGTTGAAGAAGGAACACCTTTTTCTAATTTATACCAAAGTTCTGTACCAGTTAGTAGTAGCATAATTATTGCCTGGAGTGACTGCCTGTTCATCGGAGGGAGGAAATTGTATTCCAATGGGAAAACTGAGGCATCATATGATCTCTATGTCTGGAAGCCAAAGTACTGCCAGTCAAGTTCAACCTTGCAAAGACAGGCATCCCCAAGAGATGGGGGTGAGAGGGCAGGATGATTAAGAGCAGGGATCAGAGCCAGTTGGACTGGGTTCAAACACCGGCTCTGCCACCTATGCTGTGTGTCTTTGAATAACTCGCTTAACCTCTCTGGGCCCCAGTGTTCACATCTGTACAATAGTGGCAATGATAGCACCTGCCTCACATATATAAAGCATGTAGGACAGTGTCTGGCCCGCAGTAGGTGTTAGCTGGTTTTATTAAAGGTGCTGCAGAGAAGGGTGGTCTTGAGAACGCAAGGGTCCCTGTATTTTATGCAGATGGATCGTCACTTCACTGCATCTGATCTGTTGTGAGCTGCTGCATTTCCATGAAGGAGGTAAGTTTAGAACCGGGGCAGCCCTAAGGATGGGGACTGAGATGTAGGCTCGTGCAGCCCGTTCAAAAGAGGACCGATTCGCACACTTCAGCCCCCATCACTGCCCCATGGCATCGACTGCACATTTTTACCTCCTAGACTCTGCTGTAATTTTGTAGATGGAATTTCATAAAGGGTTTTTTTATATATTCTATCTTGATCGTTAAGTTTGCAGTATTTAAAAATAGATGTGTAAAAGATACACAGTGTGAGCTATAAAACACCCTCAAACGACATTAAAATGGGAACGAATCCATTCATTTGGGTTTCAGTTGAGTTTATCTTGTATTTTATTTTTTTTTAATATCCAAAGACCTGGGGAAATAGGTTATTGAGCAGGAAGTTGGCCAAGCCATGGCTCGGCACTGTGTGGGCACTTGTGAGCATTGGCAAAGCTTTTGGAATTTGATCCTGATTGAAATGTAGTCATTTTCCACCTGCAAAAACAGTTTTCTCCAGCAGACTCAGGGCTGGGGGAGGGTCTGCCCACCCCCATCCTCTCCAGCTTAGATCTTTCAGTCTCCATCAGGCTCGATGTCCTCACATCCGTGCTTACAGGACAGACCTCTTAGAACATGTTTCGTATGTTTGTTTGTGTTTCTAAACTTTAAAAAAACGTTTGCCTTGGCATTTCCCATCAGCCTGTGATGAAATGAGCCATGTGAGATCAAACTCAGCGTCTCTGGGTCTCAGCAATCCCCGCACTTAGTAGGTCTTAACAACTTTCGTGAAATGCATAGATGGACCCAGATGTGAAGAGGCTGGACTTCACAGAGGCAGGTCTGAAATCACTTGGTGGAGAACTCAGCATGACAGGCATGGCCAGGACCTCAAGGGGCAGGACAGAGGGCATGAGTGGGGTCAATTTTGGTGTCAAACCCGCGATTTTCCAGCTGAGGGGCCAGGGGAAGGCCTTATAACCTCTGTGAGCTGTAGCTTCTCATTTACAAAATGGGCACACCGATGATACCTATGCCTCTGAGGGTTTTTGTATGAAGTAAATGAGTGAATGCAGGTAAAATGTGTAAGATCAAGTGTCCATGGTCAGTGCTCAGCATGTATTAGTTGCTGAATTATTTTTTAGAAATAATGATGGTGGTGATGATGATGGTGATGATGGTAATGATGATGATGATGATGGTGGTGGTGGTAATGATGGTGATGATGACTGTGGTGGTGATGGTAACAGTGATGGTGTGATGACGATGGCGGCGGCAGTGTGGTGGTGATGGTGATGATGATGATGGTTATGGTGATGACAGTGATGGTGGTGGTGATGATTATGGATGATGATATGATGGTGGTGGTGGTGGTGATGATGATGATAAGAGTTCCTTGGTGGTCTGAAGACTTTGGCCAAATATATTATTGCCTTTCTGGATGATCTGAAGGAACCCAGCCACTCCTATGGGGTTTCCCCACTTATCACTGAAGTTCCATAATTTTTGAGTCATTCACTGGGACTCAGTCTTGTACCTTCTCAGCATACCCACATTTATTCACTTTTCCTTTATGATACATGTCTTTACCTCTTGTTCAAGAAATCTTCAAAATCTATAAAGCTACTTCCTTTGTTTTCTTCCGATTTTTAAAATATTTTGCTCTTCCTATTTGTCAATATTTAGGGTATCTGGAGCTTGCTTTTATCTTTGAGGTAAGGTAGGGATTTAATTTTTGTTACTTTCTAACGGAATTCTTACATTGCCACAGCTCCAAGTAGTCCTTTAGTTCTTCTTTGTTGATGTAAATTATATTTAGAGTGTTAGATCTTTTCCCATCCTCTGGAAGATAAACTTGGAAGCAAGAAGGTCAGAAATTTATTGTTTGGTTTTAAGCTATGAGATGGGTGGATGGATATATATGCCATATGTAAGTCATTATTTCACATATGTGCCATTATTCAAGCCATTAGAATATTCATTAGAATATCCATCCATTCATCAGTCCACCTACTCATCCATCCATCTACCCACCCACCTGTCCGTCCATCCATCCATCCATCCTTTCATCCATCCATCCATGCATCCAGTTATCCAACCATTCATTCACTATCCCCCATCCACCTACCCATCCCTCCATCCACCCTCCCATCCACTCACCCACCCATCCAGCCTGCCATCCATTCATCCATCCACCCATCCATCCATTCACTCATCCATCCATCCACCTATCCATCCATCCATCCATCCATCTATTCAACCATTCACTCACTCACCCCCTATTCAATAATCTATCCATCCATTCATCCATCCACCCATCCATCCATCCATCTGTCCATCTATCCATCCATCCATCCAACCATTCACTCACCTGTTCCCTCCCTCCATCCATCCATTCATTTATCCATCCACCCATCCATCCATCTGCCCAATAACCCATCCACCTATCCATCCATCCATCCATCCATCCATCCATCCATCCATCCATCCATCTGTCCATCCATCTGTCCATCTATCCATCCATCCAACCATTTGCTCACCCATCCCCTTCATCCATCCATCCATCCATTCATTTATCCATCCACCCATCCATCTATCCATTCATCCAACCATTCACTCACCCATCCCCCATTCATCCATCCACCCATCCATCCATCTATCCAACCATTCACTCACCCATCTCCTATCCAATCATCCATCTATCCATCCACCCAACCATCCATCCATCCATCCATCCATCCATCCATCCGTCCATCCATCTCAAGCTGCATGTGAGTCAATATGCTTCTTCCACCTGAACGTTTATGTCCTTGTTTGATTTTGAAAAATTTCAGGCATTATGTTATCTAAAAACCCTTCTCTCTCTTTCTCTAGTTTCTCCCTTAGAAATATTATTAAATACTTATTTGAGCTTCTCATTTTATCTTCCATGTCTGTTAACTCTTTGTCATGTTTTCCAGCTCTGTACTTCTGAGTATTACATTCTATGTGATCCTTGAGCTTCACTAATTCCTCCTTTGCTGGGGCTAATCTATTGGGCTAGTGAGACAGAGATGGTCACATGTGGAGCAGTGGTACGATGCGTGAATAGAACAACCTCAGTGTTAAAAAGAACTTGGAGCAATACATGGCTAGAATAAATAAGGAGGTTGTACCCACTCCCCAGAATCCCGGAGAGATAAGGTCAGACGCCGGTCCACATATAATGGAAGTTTCATTAGGGTTACCCTGATGTTATTCAGAATTTTATAATTTATTTAGTGCTAGCATATAGGAGTTTATTTTTCATTTATAAACTTTTGGGATCTTCAGGGTAAATTAAAAAAATAGTGGTTTAGAACATTTCTGTGTTTGAGCAGTGGCTTTTCCTTGGAGAGCACATTAACAAGCACATCTACCTTGGATCAAACCATTGGACATTGACTTCAGAGATGATTTGGGACTAAGGAATCCTACTGAATAACAGTTATGTTTGAAGGCCTTAAACATGTGCTGGAGACACAGGACCTGGGCCCCGGGCTCTGTTGTGTGCCTTGTTCGAGTACCTTCACTCCTTTCAACTTCGGTTTCCTTATCTGTAAATGAGGAGATTTATCAACCACGTCCAGCAGTATACTGACAACCACGTGTCATGATATATATATCTGATATGTTTTGCAAACTGTGAAGTGTTCTGGCTGCTTCTAATTCATGTGCTGGTGACCTCTGGGGAGTCTTCTCTCCATCAGATGCTTGTGTTTGGTGCCAGTCATTAATCCTAAATGGCAAGAGGGAGGGGACCTTTGAATTCCATGAGATTTAAAATTCCTTCAAGTGTCCTATACGCTTTTTAAGTTACTGGCTGGCTCTTATGCAATGGTTGTGATGACCCCTGTTTCTTTTTCTTGGGGACTGCTGGGCCTATGTGGGGATGGTGTGTAAAATCCCAAGTGATATCATGTTGGGGGCTATAGGAAATATTGTTTTATGCATCACAGAATCTATTCCTTCATGTCAATGTTGAATAATAATAACAACAATATCTGCCTTTTGCTGAGTGTCCCTGATGTGCTAGTCACTTTATGTACGTTAACTGCAAAGTACCTACCAGCATCCATATTTTACAGATGAGGAAATTAACTTTAAAAAGTCAATGCGAAGGGAGTTTCTCATGGTTACAGGGCTTGGAGGAGGCAGAGCTGCGAGTGGGATTCACGCTCTCTGACCCCCCAAATCCAAGTTCTGTTTAGGGCACCATGATGATCTGTTTTCTGTTTTGCACAAGCCAACTCATCAACTAATGAAACGAACAGACAAATGAATGAACAATTATCCACCCAGCCAATAATAACCAACCAATAATTAGCCAACCAACCAACCAAGGAACAGAAACTCACCCAACCAATAACAAACCACCAATAATTATTCAACAAGCCACCGAACCAACCAACCAATCATTAGCCAACCAACCAACCAGCGAATCAACAACCAGCCACCAACCAGCCAGGTATGCTATTCTTAGTCATCTGCTCAGCCCTGAACTTTGGAAGGGAGCGAACATAGTGTTCTCATCCTCAAGGACCCACCTGTCTGCAGGACAGTGAGGATGCCCATCCTGCTCTGGACCCACAGTTCTAGTTAGCTGCTCAGCATCTCCTCCCCAACTGGAGCATGGCTTCTGAAGGGCACGAGCTATACCTTGGAGGCCTTTGTATCCCTAGGGCCCAGCACAGGACAGCACGTTGTTGTCTGTGATGGAGATGGGGGGCTCGATAAACATCACACTCACACACTCACTCCCACACACACACTCGTTCACTTACACACTCACACACACACTCTCTCTCTCACACACAAATCTTTCCTCCTTCTCCCTCCTCCCTCCTCCCCTTCTCCCCCCTCTTCCCTCCTCCCTCCTCCTCCCTCTCCCCACTCCCTTCACAGACATAAAATACAACATGGAGCACAATTGACATGGAACAAATGACGGTGCCAAAGGCTTTCGGAGCCTTCATCAGAAGAGCTTCAGGGTCAGGTCTCAGATGGGCTAGGGGAGAGTGGGTTCGCCTGTCCCCCCATCTGGGGCTCTTTCCCCCACCCTGTGAAGCAGCAGAATAACTGTTTCTAGGGCAGCTGCCTCCTTTTGGGAGCTCTCCAGGGCTCTGCTCTGGGTAGGAGTGTGCCCCACGGATGGAGTCCTGGACCAGGGTCAGGGGTCTGAGTCCAGCGGAGCAGCTCACACCTTGGGTGGCCTGGCCAGCTTGCCTTGTCACCCTGTCTCCTGGTTTTATGGGCGGGACCACACTGGGCCCAATCTGAGTTCGCCTCTCTCCCAAGCCCCTTCCAGTCCCAGCATTTCCAGTCTTTTCTGATTCCTCGTTAACAGAGCATTTTCATTTTCCAGTGCTCATTCCAGGTTCGTCTCGCTAGCCTCGACCCCCCTGGCAGGGAAGTGGGCTCAGTGTGGACCCCTTGGGAAGGCCCCAGGAAGCCCTGCCCAGCTCGCAGGACAGGGGCGAGGCTGTGCGGGAGGCCCCTGTGCCAGGCCGGCAGCGGGCGCTCTGGGAAGCCCGCGCTGGGTTCCTGCGTCTGGGTTCCGGGCCCCTGGGTTCAGTCTGCTCGGAAATTGGGTAAGTGTTTTCTTACCCAAACTTGAGTAACCGCCGGTGAAATGTACGCTCGGAAAGTCTCGGTGCTCCAAGCAGACCACACAGTGAGTCGCCCATGAAACCCAATGCCCGGCCTTCTCGGCTCTGAGACCCCGCTGCGGGAAAGTGGGTTTGGAGGAGATCAACGTCTTTCCGTCGTTTCGGGGGGTCTGTTGGCTCACGGGAGGCCGGAGGGTGGCGACGGGGCTCTGCTTCTCGGCCTCAGCCTGGGGTCCCGGCATTGAGCCGGCACAGGGCCCGAGAGAGAGCAGGCGACGTGCCCACCTGTCGCACTGTCCAGCGGGCATCGGAGCTGGTTGGGAGGGTAGCCCGGCCCACCGCCTCTTGGGCCACGTTCTGGGAGGCTATTCTACATGCAGCGCCGGCCCCCATTTTAATCAGCCTCTCTCACCCGCACAAGCCAAGAAAAAGCTGTAAAGTCAGGAGCAGCGCTGGCATCTGTTCGGTGACGAGAACAGAGCAGACATTGTGCCCGGCCCCGCCCTCACGCCCTCACGCTGCTGACCACACAAATGGTTCTAATCAGCTTCCAGAGGCGTTCCGTGGTGTTTCAAGCTGCTTGCTGGCTGCATTCTCGGGGAAATTACCCTCCAGTCCCAAACACCACTTCCCCACCCGCCCTGCCCGGCTGAAACAGAAAGGAGGTTAGGTGTGAATTACATGTGTGTGTGCACATGTCCCTGCACACCCTTGATCAATTTCAACGTCCATGAGCTGAAAGGCCCTTCGGAGAGCCACCACTCCGGCCCAAGGAGAGGACACGGGACCTCAGGGTCATCCGTGGAATGTCTGTGTGGATGTTTATGCCAGTGGATTCAGGCATTGTGGTCGTGCATCTGCCACACTGCAATTCATCTCCCGGGTGACCCTTACCTGAGAATGGGTCACCTTCCCGCCCTGTCCCTAGAGGCTCAAGACCACCCCTGTCTGAACCTTGGGTTTGGGGGGACAGTGGCTGTGTCAATCAACCATTAGAGAGGAGACAAGGCCTCAATAGCCATCTGACAATCTCCTCCTGCTGTAGAGAGCTCTGGGGGCCTTTGTCTTTCCTTCTTTTTCTTGTGAGTTGAGGTCTCACTCTGTGGTCCAGGCTGGAGTGCAGTGGAGTCACAGCTCCCCTCAGCCTCTACCTCCTAGGCTTAGTCAATCCTCCTGCCTCAGCCTCCTGAGTAGCTGGGACTACAGGCACGCACCACCACATCTGGCTAATTTTTTGATTTTTTTTGTAGAGATGGTGTCTCCCTATGTTGCCCAGGCTGGTCTTGAACTCCTGGGCTCAAGTGATCCTCCCACCTCCCAAGGTGCTGGGATGACGGGTGTGAGCCACTGCACCCAGTCTTTAAAGACTTCTGCTGAACTTTCCATGAGCAAGATACCAAGGTGGGGAGGATGAAAGTCTCCTTGCTGCCGAGCCAACTGGGATTTGTTGACTTGGGGAGCCCTGAGATGGAGACCCTGAGATGGAGACCCTGAGATGGCCCTGAGATGGAGACCCGCCCCCCACGCCTGCAAGAGGGTGTGTGTGCCAGGATGAGTGCTTGCAGTGAGGCCACGAGGTGTCATTGTTGCCTCCGGCTCGCTTATCAAGCAACGGAAAGAAATCCAGAAAGCCCGGGCAAAACAGCCGCTACCGATGGCCGCCAGGTCTGTGTTAGGGGCCTGGTGTTGCTCCTTTTCTGGTCTTACCGTGATCGCCACAGTGTTCTCAGCCAGGAGGGTAACTGTGGGGTCTGGGAAAGGGCTGGCTCCTCTCTCCCCTCCCCTCCCTCTCACCCCCTTCTCTCCCTCCCTCCCTCCTCCCCCTCTTCCTCCTCCCCCTCCCCATTCCCATCTCTTCTCCCCTCCCCTCCCTTCCCCCCTTCTCCCCTCCTCCCTTTCCCCCTTCTCCTCCCTCTTCCCCTTCTTCCCCCTTCTGGCTTCCTCTGCTCTCCCTCCTTCCTTTCTTCCTCCCTCCCCTCTCACAGCTCTGACTCAGGGAATTGAGGGTATCCGAGGCAGGTCTGGTGGGGGGTGTCTAGTAAAGGGACCTGTGGCCCACCGGCCTCGAGACTGCACAATTGAGGGGAGAACGGGCACATTCTCCAGCGTGTCGGTCGCAGGTCTGGCTTTCTGCCCATGGATCCCGAGACAAGTTAGGGTGCAAGTTTCTCTTTGAATCAATATCCATGAGAGGAAGGCAGAGCATACAGGACTGGGCAGAGGGAGGGGCTGAACTGTGACACGGTCTGATCAAGCCTCTGCCAGGCTGGTGGGCCGCCGGGAGCAAGGGCTCAGGGAGTCTGCCTGGGACCTGACCGAATGTCCAGACCCTACACTTTGCCTTTTAGTCACCAGACATGGCTGTCCCAGGAGGGGATTGGCTTGGCCTGGGCATCTCTCTGCAGCTGGGACAGGCCCCCAGAGAGGCAGAAGGAGCGCTGACCACACCTCCTGCAGCTGGGGACCCTGATGGGTGTCACAACTCTATTGTAGACCAACACTTCCCAGCTGTGCCCTGGGGTCCCGAGAGCTCTTGAGGGTGAAGAAGAAAGACCCGTGAATTGATTTGAAATCCCAAGACATGTCTTTTTTTTCTTTCTTTTTTTGAGTTAGGCTCGTACTCTATCATTCAGATTGTGGGGCAGTGGCTCGTGGCAGCCTAGACCTCCCAGACTGAGGTACCTCAGCCTCCTGAGTAGATGAGACTACAGGCATGCACCACCACACCCAGCTAATTCTTTTTTTGTAGAGACAAATTCTCATCACGTTGCCTAGGCTGGTTTTGAACTCCTGGGCTCAAGCAATCC
>CAUYQG010232566.1:0-10696 GCA_963574415.1 Tarsius wallacei | reverse complement strand
CAAATGAAAAAAAAAATTATATATATATATATATATATATATATATATATGCGCATGTAGTCTGTGTATGCTTTAGTTATTTATGTGTTTGCTGGTTTTTGAGTTTGTGTCTCACTCTGGCTCAGGCTGGAGAGCAGTGGCATGATCACAATGATCACGGCTTACGGAAGTTTCAATCTCCTGAGCTCAGGTGATCCTTCTACCTTAGCCATGTGAGTAGCTGGGACTCCAGGCACACGCCACTACGTTCAGCTAATTGTTTAATTTTTGTTTGTTTTTTGTAGAGACAAAGTTTTGCTATGTTACCCGGGCTCGTCCTGAACTCCTGAGCTCAAGCAGTCCATCTGCCTCAGTCTCCCAAAATGTTGGGATTGGAGGAATGAGCCACTGCACCCTGCCTATTTAGTGTATACTTTATTTATTTATTTATTTATTTATTTATTTTTTGAGTTGGCGTCTCACTCCGTCACCCAGACTGGAGTGCTGTGGCCGCTCCCGGCCACCGCAGCCTCGACCTGCTGGGCTCCGGCGATCCTTCCGCCTCAGCCTTCCGAGTAGCCGGAATTATAGGCGCGCGCTACCACGCCCGGCTAATTTTTTTGATTTGTTGTAGAGATGAGGTTTCGCCTGCCCAGGCGGGTCTCGAACCCACCGGCTCAGGCAATCCACTCACCTCAGCCTACCAAGGCGCGGGATTACAGGCTGAGCCACCGAGCTCGGCTAGTGTATACTTTAAAGGGAAAATAGTTTGTCTTCATTTAATAAGGTGCAACTGGCCACCATTGTATTTTCTATTCCATTTATTTATATAGAAACCGTATAAGAGAAAACCAAGCTTCTACTAGAACAATCAATATTTTTTAAAATTTTTCTTTTCTGTCATGGGCCTGTTTGTAATCCAGTAAAATCTAAGGAACCTATTGGCAATCACTTAACCACAAAATGTTGGTGTATTCTCAGAGGAGTTATGAAATCCCTGGGTCCCAATTAAGAGTTCTTAAACATGAGAGGAAATCATTCCATCAAATCTCTTTTTTTGATTGAAACCCCTTAAACAAACTGTTATCCTGTTATCTTTCTTTCGATTTTATTTTTTCCAAGGTAAGGTTTGGGTATTGTAAGAAAAGGAATAAACAAAAAACAAAACAAAACAAAAAAAACAGATGAATGGGATATAGGCAAGTCCTTTAATGTAAAAACAATATTATTAACTTGTATTGATAGAAATAAGGACTAGAACCCCAGAGTGTGATTGTGTAATTGTGTCAAGAAAAGTCAGTTTGGTTAGTAGTGCCTGAACTCAAGAATGTCTTTTGTAGTTATAAATACAAATTTCAGATCACTTGCCAATTTGGCGATTGTCCTGCAGCAGAAACTATAAAAAATTACTACTCAGTAAATGACTGATATTTCTCATTGTGGCTTTTAACTTTACAAATATAAAAATGGGGTAAGCCAAAAAATTATATACTTAGATATGTGAAATAATAGAAATAACATGAGTTTTGAAATGGACAGAACTGGGTCTAAATCCCAGCCCTACCACTTATTAGCAATGTAACCTTGAGCATATATGAGGTTCAATTTCATCTTCCATAAAATATGTGCTAATATCTACCTTTAAAGCTGTCAGGAGGATTAGATATAGCTGTATGAAACATCCAATCCTGGTACTCAGAATTGAAATTATTTTTTCATAATTCAGACAATTATTGTAAGAGTCATATTAATTAAGCATTATCAGTCACAGGAATAAAATGTCTATCCTGATTCACTAGATGAAACAGAAATTGTCAAACTTCCAAACAACGCTTTCTTCTTATCATTCATTGTAAAAATGCAGTTCCTGATTTTTCTTTCCCTAACAGAAAAACATGTAAGTTAATCATAGACCCACAGTCAAATCTGGTAAGAAGTCAAATGTATTTCATTATTTTTTTCCACTGAAAACCATGATTTATCCTGAGGGAACCTCAGTATTACAGCCATATTGGTATAATGGCCATGTTTCAGTTTACTCAGTTGCAGCTGTTTTAGTTTATAAATTAACTGAAATATGACCATCTGTTCCCTCCCCCAAATCAATTCTGTAGTTTATAGTCTTTATAGTTAGAGGGGCTTTGGATAAAATTTTTACTTGATTCCACAATAAATATCCCTATGGGAAAAAAGTTTCTATATTTATTTTCCCTTTGTTTCAACTAAGTCAGGATGTTGTTCACTTAGAAGGTAATAGATGTGTCTTTACGTGGCCTGTGAAATTTCTTTTCAGTTTTGTTTCTGCGGGATCTTGCTGCATATTTCTTTCTAGGAATTTTAAGTCAGGTTGAGGTCAGAATACTGTGTATCTTCTCTGAAATCAAATCCCACCATATAATGAGAATCTTCTATACTATGATAATTACAAAATAGCATAAATATGTAAACCTACTATGTACCCCAAAAAATAAAATTTAAAAAGAAAGAAATAAAGAATAACAGACCACTTTGGAAAAATCTATTGTTCTTCTTTTTGTTATTATTTAACTATAAGATTGGCCTAATGGAAGAGTTTTGTTTTATTTTATTTTATTTTAGTCATGGAGTATGTGTGAGGATTTGCTACATAAGTCTATTGCATGACAGTGAGGTTTGGGTTTCTAGCGAACCCTCTCCCCTGCCCCAGTACACAATGGGTGGATACGAGCCCCTTATTTTCCCTCCTTTCTTCCCTCCATTAGCAGTGCCCAGTATCCATTGTTCCTGGCTGTGTCTGTGCACCCAATGATTACCACCTACTTACGAGTGAGACCATGTGTTATTCAGTTTATTGTTTCTGTGATGGTTCACTTAGGGTGATGGTCTCCAGCTGCATCCATGTTGCTCCAAAGGAGATGGTTTTGTTTTTCTTTATGGCTGCATAGTATACCATCATGTATACACACCACATTTTCTTTATCCATTACACTTTCCAAGGGCATTTGGGTTGGTTCCATGTTTTTGCTGTTGTGAATAGTGCTGTAGTAAATATGCATGTAAGGTGTCTTTTTGGTAGTGTGATTTTTGTTCTTTTGGATATATTCCCAGGAGTGGGATTGTTGGGTTGAATGATAACTCAATTTTTAATTATTTGAGAAACTGCCATTCAGCTTTCCACAAAGGTGGAACTAGTTTACATTTCCACCAACAGGGTAGAAGTGTTCCCTTTTCTCTGCAGCCTCACCAACACCTGTTGTTTTCTGACTTTTCCATGATAGCCATCCTGACAAGTGTGATGCGGTAATTGTAGTTTTGATTTGCATTTCTTGGATGATTAGTGAAGTCGAGCATTTTTTCATATGTTTGTTGGCGCTTGTATGTCTTCCTTTGAGGAGTATCTGTTCATGTTTTTTGCCCATGTTTTAATGGGGTTGTTTTTATATGGGACATATTGTTTGAGTTCCTTATAGATCTTGGATGACAGGTCTTTGTCGAATCATAGCTTAAAAATATTATTGCCCCCATCCTGTGAGTTTATCTTTACTCTCTTGATGATTTATTTTGTTGTGCAAATCTTTTTTAGCTTGGTAAGCTCTCAGCTGTCAATTTTAGATTTTGCTGCATTTTCTTTTGAGGACTTGGCCATGATAATTGCATAGGTTGATGTCTAGAACAGTGTTCCTTAAGTTTTCTTCTAAGATTCTTATAGTTTGAGGTATTACATCTAAGTTCTTGATCCATTTTGAGTTAAGCTTTGCAGATAGCAATAGGTAAGAGCACAGTTTTATTTTGCTGCATGTGGTTATCCAGTTTTTCCAGCACCATTTGCTAAATATGGTTTCTTTTCCCTAATTGTTGTTGTTGTGGTTGTTGTGGTTGTTGTTGTTGGCTTTGACAAAGATGAATTGGTTGAAGACCTGAAGTTAGAAGTCTGGGAGTATGATGTCTCCAGCTTTGTTCTTTTTACTAAGGATTGCTTTAGCAATGCGGACTCTTTTTTGCTTCCATGCGAATTTATGTATTGGCATTTCTAGGTCTTTGAAAAATGATTCTGGTAGTTTGATGAGGATTACACTGAATCTGTGGATTGCCTTGGGTAGAGCAGACATCTTAATATTGATTCTTCCAATTCATGAGCACGGGATACTCTTCCATTTATTTGTGTCACCTTTGATTTATTTGAGCATTGTTTTGTAGTTTTCATTATAAAGATCTTTCACCTCTTTGGTTAGATGGTGCCCAAGCATTTTTGTGTGTGTGGCTATTGTGATTAGCATTGTGGGGTTTGTTGTTGTTGTTGTTGTTGTTGTTGTTGTTCTCAGCCTGCTTGTTCTTGTTGGTATATAGTTGTAACTGATTTTTGTGTATTGATTTTGTATCCTGAGACTTTACCAAAGTTATTTATCAGTGCAAGGAATTTTTGACAGTTGCTTTAGGATTTTCTAGATATAGAATCATTTGAAGAGGAATAATTTAAATTCTTCTTTTCCTATTTGGATGCTCCTAATTTCTTTCTCTTGCCTGATCGTTCTGGTAGACTTCCAGTACTATATGTTAAATAAGAGTGGTGAGAGTGTTTATCTTGTTCCAGTGCTTATTGGGAATGCTTTCACTATGTTGTTCACTACAGGTTTGTCATAGATGGCTCATAGTATTTTAAGCACTGTTCCTTCAATGCCTATGTGTTTGAGGGTTTTTATGACAAAGGAGTGCTGGATTTTATCAAATGCTTTTTCTGCATCTATTGAGATGATCATGTGGTTTTTGGTTTTACAACTGTTTATGTGATGGATTACAGTTATTGATTTGTGTATATTGAACCCAGTCTTACAACCTGAGAATGAACCCCACCTGGTCATTATGCATGATCCTTGTAATGTGCTGTTTGATGTAATTTGCTAGAATATTGTTGAGAATTTTTACATCATGTTCATTCGGAAAATTGATCTGAAGTTTTCCTTTCTTGTTTTGTCTTTGCTAATTTGGGATATCAGGGTGATATTGGCTTCATAAAATGAGCTAGGGAGACTTCCTTTCTTCTTGATTGCCTGCCTGAAATACTTTCAATAGAATTGTATCAGTTCTTCTTTGTATGTCATGTAGAGTGCAGCTGAAAAACCACCTGATCTAGAGCTTTGCTTTTTTTGTTGTTGTTTTGTTTTGGAGAAGTTTCTTATTATTGAGTAAATTTATTGGATTGTTATTGGTCTATGTAGTGTTTCAATTTCTTCTGCTTCAATTTTGGGAGGTTGTGTGTTGCCAGAAATTTCTTCATTTCTTCTGTGTTTTCTAGTGACTCTCATACAAGTGTTCAAAGTAATCTCTAATAATCTCTTGTATTTCTTCAGTGTCAGTTTTACCCTAACCTAATTGTGTTCATTCAAATTCTTTCTCTTTCTGTCTTTATTTTGTTAATCTGTCCAGGATTCTGCCAGTATTATTTATCCTTTTAAATAACCAGCTTTTTGTCTCATTGATCCCATGTATGATTTTTGGGGTCCCCATTTCCTTTAGCTGTGATTTTATTTTGATGATTTCTATTGTTCTACTGCTTTTGAGATTGGAATGTTCTTATCTTTCCACTTTCCTTAGGTGTGACTGTTTACTTGAGGTCACTCTATTTTCTTGATGTGTGTGTTCAATGCTATAAACTTGGTTCTTAACACATATTTCACGGTATTGCAGAGGTATTGGTATTCCTTGTTTGTTTTTTTTTTGTCTCTAGAAATCTTTTTATATGTCTAGATGTCTGTGTTAACTCAAAGTCACTCAAAAGTATGTTCTTTACTTTCCATGTATTTATTTCGATTGTATTTATTAACTCAAAGTCACTCAAAAGCATGTTCTTTACTTTCCATGTATTTATTACACTGTGGTCTGAGGTGATGGTTGGTATGATGTTGATCTTTTGAAACTTGTTCACACTTGATTTATGTTTGAGTATGTGGTCAACTTCAAGTATGTTCCATGTGCTGATGAGAAGAATGCATATTCTGTGGTTGTCAGGTTAAATGTTCTGTAGAAGTCTATTAAATCTAATTGGTTAAGTGCACAGTTCTGGTTTTCCTTGTTAGTTTTTTGCCTCAATGAGCTGTGTAAGACTGTAAGCAGAGTTTTAAGTCTCTGACTATAGTTGTATGACAGTCTATGTTCTCTTTTAGTTTAATTAACAATTGTTTTATAAATCTGAGTGCTCCTATGTTGGGTATGTATACATTCAAAATGGATATTTCTTGGTTTTAGATGGAGACTTTTATCACCATTTAGTGCCTTTCATTGAACTTTTTAACTTGTATTGGTTTAAAATCACTTTTTTTCTGATATAAGAACAGTTACTCTTGCTCTTCTTTGTTTTCCATTGTCCTGGAAGATGTTTCTTCAGCTTTTAACCATGAGCCCATGGGTGTCATTTACAGTGAGATGGATTTTCTGAAGTCAGCAGAAGGATGGATCACATTTATTCAAAATGCCACCTTGTGCGTTTTGAGTGGAGCAGTCAGTCCATTCATTCACATTTAAGTTAATTATTGATATATGGTACTTTTTTTCCTTTCATATTGCTATTCAGAGGTTGCTTTGCATTCAAGGTGTTGTAGTTAATTTGTACAGTCTATAAACTCTGTACTTACCTATGCTTTTGTGATAGGTGGAACTGTTCTTTTGTTTCTATGACTAGAACTTTCTTAAGCATACCCTGAAGGGCTATTCTGGAGGTGACATATTTTCTTAGGGGTTGGATGCCTGAGAAATATTTAACTCTCCTTCATTAATATCAAAGTTTAGCTTGACAAGGTAGGAAATTATTGTCTGGAACTGTTTTTAGGAATCTTAAAGATGGGACCCCAGTCTCTTCTGGCTTATAAGATTTCTGCTGAGAGGTCTGCTATAATTCTGATTGTCTTCCTTGACCTCTACCTTCCTTATAGCTGTCTTTGGGATTTTTTTTTTCTCATAATCACCCTGGTGAATTAGATTAGTATGTGCCTTGGGGATAATTTTATGCAATATCTCACAGAAGTTGCCTGAATTTGTTACATCTATGTAGCTGCCTCTCTAGTGAAACAGTGGAAGTTTTCTTGAATAACATCTTGGAAGGCTTGTCCCAGGGTGTGCTCAGTTCCCCTTCTCTGTAAGGGATAACGAACTGCCATATATTTGGTCTCTTTACATAATCCCAGTTCATTCATAGGTTTTGTTCATTCTTCATAAGTCTTTTTTCCTTGTTTTTTATTGGACTGTGTTAGTTCTTTTTTGTTTAGATTGGAAAATATAGTTTATTTAGAAAAATAAATTAGAGAAATAGTGAGAAGGAGAGAGAGAGAGAAAGGAGATTCACCTCTCCAAGGTAGGCAAGGGAGCCAAAACCAGGAAACATGGTGACAGCCATAGCTCAAAGAGCACATGGTCACATCAGAGTCAAGTAAGGCAATGACCTGCGTTCATTAAGCACTCAAGCTCTGAGATTTTTTTTCCTTCTACCTAGTTGATTCTGCAATTAAGATTTGTTATTATATTTTGGAATTCCAGGAGATAATTATTAATTTCCAGAATTCAGTTTGCTTTATTCTTAGAATGACTGAATTACCTCTCATTTTCTGCTTTCATGGCCTAGATGATTTGAGTGTTTACTTTCCTGTGGATCTCATTGAGTGTCTGCCATCCACAGTCTGAATTCTATTCTATTATCAGAGACATGTCATTCTGAAAGGTTTCCCTTGCTTGGGTTCCGAGAAGCCCCTTTGCGGGTGTTGACTCGTTAAAGCTTTGGGGATTGCCAGTGTTTTTTCACCGGTTCTTCCTCATTACTGAGGGCAGCCTCTTCTCTTTTTATTTTTTTGTTCTTTTTATTTTTGTATTCAATAAAATTACACTACTGGGGTGGAAGTTTGCATTGTATTATTTACCTGACCTCTGTCCTCTGGTCTGCCTGTTGGAGAGGCAGAGGTGGCAGGAAGGTTAGTGAACTGGGGATAAAACCATCTGGCACTTCTTCACTGGCACAGTCTGGCAGAGGTGGAGAAAGTTCTTTCCCCCAGTTCAGAGGTTTTCACCTCTCTCTGGCAGAAAAAGTTTCCTTGACTGTCTGGGAGTCTCAGTGGCCCTCTACCCAGCCCAGGCATCTCATCAGCAAGATCACCAGGAGAGGACCTTATGCACAGGTACTCTTGGGGGACATAGAGTGGCCTCCTCCCATCTGGTGGGACTGTCTCTTTCACCCAAGGGTAGAGGGAAACAACTTTCTTGTTAGTAGAAAGTCAGTATTTCTCCCTCAGTATGTATGTGAGCAGGGTCACCACCACTGCATGGAACAGAGACAGACTGCCTCCTAGTTCCTGCTCTGCTCTGTGGAAGGGGCTATCACAGTAATGGCAGCCTTCTGAGGGCAAGCCTTGTCTGCAGCCCCAGTCTGAGCCTACAACAGATGTTGGTTCTGGAGAAACATCCCTGAAGTGGGTGTATCGCCTCTGCTGGGAGATGGGAGAAGGGGATAGGCACCCACACAGCACAGACCACCTACACAGGGTGTTTCCCACAGATTCTATGCATGGAAGTGATGTCAGCCACCAGCACCAAGGCTCACCAGGAACTGAGTTTCCCTGGTCTTCAAATGGATCCTGCCAATACCTTCGTCTAGAATCCAGGCAGCTCTCTGTGTCTGGCCAGTAGGAACACTAGGCTGTCTTGCTCTTGGCTAGAACTGCAGAGGCTTGTATGGGATGTGTAAAAAAAAACAAAAAACAAAAAAACTGTTGTTTTCACTCACCCCTTCCTTCTTCAAGAGCATGCTCCTGATCTTAGGATGGGCCGCTTTTAGGGGTGACCGGGGCTTGGACTGCCCATTCTTTGCATCCCCAGATGACCAGCCAATAAACCTCAGATTAACCCTCAAAACCCTAGGCTTGCTCCTCTGTTTAAGTTTCCTTGCTGAGAGAAGCAATCATGCGATGTCCTTAGTCAACTATCTTGGCCCTCTCCAAAGAGTTTCTTTGTATTTCAGAAATAAAGTTGGAGGTTAAGAAAGCAGAACACTTTTTTCAAAAACCTCCAAATATTCTTCTTTTTTGCATATTGATTTTATTGCATAAGTTTAAATTCCATCTTATAGAAAAAAATTATTCTTACTGCTTTTATAGAAGCTGAGTTAAATTCTAAAATTGTTCTAGATCAGAAATAAAGATTACTTCAGAATCAGATATTTTTTAAAAAGTAAGTTACATTATGTTTTTATTTTCTAATAATCTATATAATTTGGGATGTCATAATTTTTGTTATCAGAAACCTCTTACAAAAGAAATCAGTCCCATCAATTTCTTAAAAAAAAAAGCATAGACCTTCCCTATCATAATTAGAGCTTTGTGCTTTTCATACATATTATAATGCATATTTTTTAATTTTGAGGAACATTTATACTCTTTTCCATAGGCCATTTTACAAATGTACATGTCCATCAAGATATGAGCGAATTTAAAAAATGGTCTACACATAATATTATTAAACCTTACAAAAGAAGGAAATCTTGCCACTTGCATCAACATGTATGAACTTAGAAAACATATGTTAAGTGAAATAGCTTGACCCAGAAGAATAAATACTGCATAATTCCACTTACATGAAGTATCTAAAATAGTCAAACTCAGAGAAGCAGAGAATAGAATAGTGGCTGCCGGGGGGGGCGGGGATCGGGGGATGGGGAATTGTTCAAAGAGTATAAAGTTTCAGTTATGCAAGATGAACAATTGTAGAGAACGGTTGTGCAAGATATGGACTGTAATGGATAATTCTGTATTGCTCATTTATTAGAAAGATAGAGCTCTTTAAGTGAGAAGGAATGGAGGGAGCGGGGAGGGAAGAGAAAAGAAAATGGAAAAGAAAAGGTAAGTTAAGTTTGTAGAGTTTGTGATCTATAAGCATTGGGCTATTTAACCAATCAGACCATGTCTTCACAAATGCAACATTAAAAAGCTTCATATGTAAGAACACAGAGTAGGTTTGAATCATATCCTGGACTCATTTACAAAGGGCTTTGACTTAAATTCAACCAAGTTATTATCATCTTCCTAAATTTTGTACTTAGATACTAAATTTTAGAAGACATTTTCTTTGGCTCTGGGTCCAATTTTTTCCCCAAGTATGTGCAGCCATGTAAATGTTGATCTATTTCCTAGAAATGTAACCTTCCTGTAAATTTCCTACTATGCTGTCTAATGACATAAACTGTCTAAATATGGGTGATTTTTTAGAAAAGCACCTCTGTTACATATCCGTTCCTCTTTCTCTTTTTTACATTGAAATAATAGACTGCTGAAAAACATACAATTCGTTTTCTGATTTGAGCAGGGCTAAACATTTATGACTTGAAAAATATTATTCTTTAAAGTAAGTAACATTAGTCTGGCAGTTGCAAATCTAGTGTCAATTGATGAATCTGTAGGAATCTACTTTAAGGATTGACTAGAATATATTGAACCAAACTTTATGTTTAGAGATTATTTCCTAGTGAGATTGGATCTATTTTAACATTTCTTACTCTTAATAATACAAAGTGGTGTGCAAATATGTAAAAATTTATGATAAAAATCACACATTGTTCAAATTCTTAACATAAATTGGGTATCACTTCAAACTAAGCAAGTTAAAATGATCAAAACAGACCTTTTCACCAGAATTATGAAACAGAGAATTTGAGAGAAATTTAGATTTTAAATAGGATAAAATTTTTTTGGCTTTATACTGTTTG
>CAUYQG010232560.1:0-15415 GCA_963574415.1 Tarsius wallacei | reverse complement strand
AGTTCATACTTATAAAAAGTTGTTCTATCGGAGACCAGTAGTAGGTGGGAAGGAAGGAGCCTCCATTGGAGCAGGAGGTGGATGTCTTCAAAGCCCTAAACCTGCCAAGAAAGAGTGGGCCAACCATCTTTTTTTTTTTTTTTTTTTTTAGTCAGAGCCTCACTCTATTGCCTAGGCTAGTGGCACACTCACGGCCACGGCCACCGCAGCCTCGACCTGTTGGTCTCTGGCGATCCTTCGGCCTCAGCCTTCCAAGTAGCTGGGAATACAGGCAGGCGCCACCATGCCCTGCTAATTTTATTTATTGTAGAGATGAGATCTCGCCAAGTTGCCCAGGGTGGTCTCAAACCCATGAGCTCAGGCAATCCTCTCACCTCGGTCTCCCAAAGTGCTGGGATTATAGGCATGAGCCACTGCACCCGGCGCTATCCATCTAATTAATGGACAATGGACCTATGTACAGGATCCTAAAGGGACCCTAACTGGGCAGTAAGAGGAGGTGATACTGGCTCAAGAATTGTGTCCTGCAGGCACCGAGTGCTCACTGGGGAGGAAACAAAGGGCAGCGCTAAGCATAGCCCAGCTTTTCTGGCCCAAGGTGGCCCCAGTGTTCAAGCCAAAGTGACATCTCTCCTGACACATTTAGCCAAAAACATTGCTTCCCAAAGTACCTATTCAGCAATGATCCAGACCAGCAATCCCTCTTATTTAGAGTTCAGTAAGTAGTCTTTGGGAATGAGCCATCCAGCCTAGGGCAGTGTTATGGGCTAAATTGTGTTCCCTCAGAATTCACACATTGAAGTCCTATCCCCAGTACCTCCAAGTGTGACTGTATTTGGAAATAGGGTCTTTAAAGAAGTAATTATGTTAAATGACATCACATGGGTGGGCCCTAACCCAGTGTGTCCTTATAAGAAGAGGAGATTAGGACACAGACATGTGCACACAGAGGAAAGTGAGGACACAGCAAGATGGACATTTGAAAGCTAACGAAACAATTCTCATGAGAAACCAAACCCTGGCCAGGCGTGGTGGGTCGCGTCTATAATCCCAGCACTTTGGGAGGCCAAGGTGGAAGGATTGCTTGAGCCCAGGAGTTCAAGACCAGCCTGGGCGACATAGCAGAACCACGACTCTACAAACAAACAAACAAACAAACAAACAAAGTCAAAAAATAATACGGGCATGGTGGCATGTTCCTATAGTCCCAGCTACTCAGGGGGCTGAGGCAGAAGGATTGCCTTAGCCCAGGAGGTTGACGCTGTGGTGAACTGGGATTGTGCCATTGCACTCTAGTCTGGGTGACAGAGTGAGACTTGGAGTCAAAGGGAAGGAAGGAGGGAAGGAGGGAGGGAAGGAGGGAGGAAGGAAGAAAGGGTGGAAAGGAGGGAGGGAAGAAGAAGAGAGAGAGAGAGAAAAGAAAAGAAAAGAAATAAACCAAACCTGCCAACACCTTGATCTTGAACATCAGCCTCAAGAACTGTGAGAGCCAGGCGTGATGGCTCACGCCTATAATCCCAGCACTTTGGGAGGCCAAGGTGAGAGGATTGCCTGAGCTCATGGATTCGAGATCAGCCTGGGCAACTTGGTGAGACCTCATCTCTACAGTAATAAATAAAAATTTTTTAAAAATCAGCCAGCCATGGTGGCATGTGCGTGTAGTTCCAGCTACTTGGAAGGCTAAGGCGGAAGGATCATCTGAGCCCAGCAGATCAAGGCTGTGGTGGCCATGAGCATGCCACTGCACTCCAGCCTGGGTGACAGAGTGAGACTCTAACTCAAAAACAACACAACAAAAAGAACGGGGAGAAATAGACTTCTGTGGTTTAATCCCCCCACCCCCCCACCCTGCCTGTGGTACTTTGTTGTGGCAGTCCTAGCAGACTAGCACAGGCCGCATGCTGGTGGCAGGAGATCACTTCCCTTGGGCACATCAGACATGACCAAGGCAAGATCAGAAGTTGCCCTGGGGCTCAGGGCCTGGGAGGGAAATGCTTTTGAGTTTCCAGTCTTCCTGCTCAGATCCTTTAGCAGAAATGAAGGCATCTGTGATCTCTCCTTAGTGTTCCCAAGGGCCTTCCCTAAGGGGAAGAGAAACCCAGAAGAGAAGAAGCAACAGGACGGCAAGGGAACATCTTGCTCTGCACTCATGGAGCTCAGGGGCAGTGCCACTGTTGCCCTTTCCATTGATTGATATTTGAGAGGAAGCCCAGCTGCCTTTGGCCTCTGTTTCTGGTCCAGAAGAAAAGGATGTAGCTCAGAAGAGCCTTGCTCAATGTGCAGTGAAACTAAGGACACATTCCAAGATGCTTATGGACTCGTGGCCAAGGTCAATCGGCCAAACCCCACATGCCCCCGAGCTCCATGAGTGCAGAGCAAGAATGGGGACCATGACGCAGGTAGGGTGCCTAGGGCAACAGCACGGCAATTGTGCCTGGCTGTGAAGTTCAGCAGTCCCAGGTCAGCACCAGCCAGCAGGCTGCGGCACTTGGACAGCATATCTAGTAGGGGACAGAATCTGAGCATTGTTCATTCGTGAGGGAAGCAGGAGTCGGAGCCTGAGTTATTCTGACAACATGTCTCCACAATCTCAGAGCAGCAGGAGAACTGGAGAATTGGCGGAATCTACCCAGCCTCTAGGCAGGAACAGCCAGACATATTAATACATAAATAGTATTTATTTACAGAGAGCGGGAGAGTAGCCGGTCAGCAGGAAAATGGGACCCTCAGTCCTACAACCGCTAGAAACTGAATTCTGCTGGCAACCTTATGAACTTGGAAGAAGGCCTTGGGATCTAGAAAGGAACGCAGCCCAGCCGACACTTTAACCACAGCCTGTGTCACCCTGGGCAGAGGAACCAGTTGAGCTGTGCTCAGACTCCTATTCCACAGAGATTGTAAGATAATGAACTTGTGCTGTCTTAGGCCACTGCATTGATGGTAATCTGTTATGCAGCAACAGATAGCTAGATAACGGTACAATGGACTAATTGCAATGTGATATTAAGGAATGACTGTTAACTTATAACTGTTGTAATTGGAATTATATTTTTAAAGTGTTTTTTTTTTTTAGTAATGCATATGGAAGTATTTAGGAAGTGTCTGGGTTTTGTTTTAAAATAATGGCAAAGAAATAAGTAGATGACCCGGGCGCGGTGACACACCTATAATCCCAGCACTTTGGGAGGCCAAGGTGAGAGGATTGCTTGAGCCCACGGGTTCGAGACCAGCCTGGGCAACTTGGCAAGACCTCATCTCTACAATAAATCCAAAAATTATCCAGGTGTGGTGGCGTGCGCCTGTAGTTCCAGCTACTTGGAAGGCTGATGTGGAAGGATCACCCGTACCCAGCAGGTCAAGGCTGCAACGTGCCACTGCACTCCAGCCTGGGCGACAGAGTGGGACTCCAACTAAAAAAAAGAAATAAGTAGATGAAACACATATGAAGTAAATATGACAAAATGTTAGCAATTATTCAATCCAGGTGATGGACATACAGGGAACCATTGTACTATTTCTATGTATGTCTGAGATTTTTCCTTTTATTGATGTATGTATGTATGTATTTATTTTTGAGTCAGAGTCTCACTCTGTCACCCAAGCTGGAGTGCAGTGGCACACTCATGGCCACCACAGCCTCGATATGCTGGGCTCAGGCAATCCTTCCGCCTCAGCCTTCCAAGTAGCTGGAACTACAGGTGCACGCCACCATGCCCGGCTAATTTTTTAATCTATTGTAGAAATGAGATCTTACCAAGTTGCTCAGACTGGTCTCAAGCATCTGGACTCAGGCAATCTTCTCACCTCTGCCTCCCAAAATGCTGGGATTATAGGCATGAACCATCGTGTCCAGCAAGATTTTTCATAATAAAATATAAATACATATAGAGATGCATGTGGGGAGAGAGTCCAATCTCAAAACTGCCTTCCTCCTCCTCCTCCTCCTTGAGGCTGTTGTTTATGTTCCTTCTCTGTGCTGTTGCTTCCTGATTGTCCTTTGATTTATTTATTTACTGAGTTGGAGTCTCACTCTGTCGCCCAGGCTGGAGGGCAGTGGCATGCTCACGGCCACCGCAGTCTCGGCCTGGGCTCAGGCAATCCTTCCACCTCAGCCTTCCAAATAGCTGAAATCATGGATGTGCACCATCACACCAGGCTAATTTTTCTTGATTTATTGTAGAGATGAGGTCTCGCCAAGTTGCCCAGGCAGGTCTCGAACCTGTAGGCTTAGGCAATCCTCTCATCTCGGCCTCCCAAAGTGCTGGAATTATAGGCGTGAGCCACTGCGCCCAGTCCTGATTGCCCTTGTAACCTATCTCACTCACAAAGGTGTCCCCTTTGGGCCTGCTGTCTTTCTGAAGGCTGTACCTGGAAAGGCATACTTCCATAATCCTCCCCTCTTAAGAGATGGATTAAGCCTTGAAACTCCAGCCCCGTGTGTCATGGAACCCAGTGTGAGCTGACCCAGGACGGCCACCTCCTCTCATAGGTCTGGCTGAGCACCTGGGGGCTGAAGTGTCACAGCACAATGGCCCTTATTCTCAGCGGGGCTGCCTTCCAGGGGCCGGTGTACGCTCATGCTGCCAACCGCAGCTGTCTTTCTCACCATTCTGACTCTCCTCTGCTTCTGCCACCCAGAACTTAATTCTTCTCGGAAAACCCAATTCCTTCGGCAGGAGCCACGTGTTCCGCTCAGGCCCCATCTGACAGCTGTGGCCCCTGGCCCAGCCCCACAGACGTCCAGTGTTCCCTTTCACAGGCTTTGGTGTGTTCCTGCCAGAAAAGTCCACTTCCTTTACGATCCCCTTTTTCATGGCATCACTTTTTTTTGGCCTTGCGTGCCATGCCAATTCCTTGCACACTTGATGAAAGGATTCAGGGGCCGAGAACTTGAATCAATGGGGTCTTTTCATTTCTGAACATCAGTAAACAGCACAAATCAGTTCAATGAGTTCAGTCCCCTCAGTTATTTTCATGCTCACAGCAGTCTCTGCCCGGCGGCATTAAACCCCGCAGAAAATGCCTCTTGTTACTGCCTGCAAATGAAGAATGTCGCCCTTTTTTCTGGGTTTGAACACACTCCAAAACATTGGCCTGAAAGATTAGTTTAACGCTGGAGAGCCCTGAATGCAAAAATCTTTAACTTTCCCTCTTAAACAGTTCATTGACATGATTCTAATCGCTTTCTTTCCTCTTCATTTTTTTCTACTCGCTGGCAGTATTTTGATCTGTTCAGTAGGGCAAAATGTAATCATTTATTTTCCAGACTTAGAAAGATATGACAAAATCGTTCCCATTGACTCAGTTACAAATCATGTAATTAGAGACTAAAGATTCTGTTACCCTGCTGAGTTGTCATAGCTGTAACCTCCATCAAAATGACGCCATCATCGCCGTATTCTGCCATTCTCAGTACTGACCCAGGAGGGACAGTTCACAGAACAATAGTTTGTGATGAGCAAAGAACACGGGCCTCTACATTTTTTACTAAAAACAGTCAGTGGTATATTAATTCCTTGAGAAATAAAATCACAGAAAAAATATTCCTGAAAGGATTCAAGACCAAAAAAAAAAAGTATATATTGTCTCCTATAGTACTGAATGCCTCGTATTTTATTTATTGACTTGAGTCGTTCTATTCTGTTGTCTCGGTTGGAAGACAGTGGTACAATCATGGCTTACCGAAGTCTTGATCTCCTGGGCTCAAGATATCCTACCCCCTCAGTCTCCTGAGTAGCCAGGATTACAGGCATGCGTTACCACATCTGGCTAATTTTCTGATTTTTTTTTATAGAGGTAAGAACTCTCTATGCTGCCTAGGCTGGTCTTGAACTCCTAGGCTCAAGTGATCCTCCTTCCTCGGCCTCCCAGCGTGCTAGGATTACAGGCATGAGCCACTGCGCCCAGCCTAGTGCCTCTTTTTATTTTTTTAAACTGAACTTTGTTCCCATTTGAAATATCCAGAGCATAAGTTAACTAGTCCATGTGGATAGCTTCACCAGATACTGCTAACACCTAGTGAAGCCCTCAGCACCCTAAGAGTGTTCAATGGCAAATTCTGGACTGATAGCAGGGGTTCAAGTGCCAGGACTAACTCACTATGCAATTTTGGGCAAATCACTTCACCTCTCGGTGCCCTAGTCTCCTCATCTGTAAAATTTTAACAACCAGATGACCTATCCCCGAGGTTTGTTGTGAGCATGTAGAACACATAATTACCGTCCAGCATATGAAAAGCAACCATCACGGTCATCCTCATGGCAGTCCTGGGTGGATGGTAATTCCTCTTTGTCCAGCCTTCACAACCCTGCCAGAATGCTCTTCCTCAAGTCCTTTGTCACATTCCTGCTCCGGGTCTGTCTCTCCCCCAGGAGGAAGTCTCCTGTGTGCAGGGTGACAAGCTGTCATTCACAAGGCAGGAACAAGCAGGAAGCCCCCAGTTCGCAACATGAAACCGGACTGGTTTTTCAAGATGCTCTTCAGCTTTTTGTTTTGTTTTTGACCCAGGCTAGAGAGTTAAGTTCATTGTATTCATCTGCGTAAGTCCTTTCCTTTGCTTTGTATTTTGTGTGTTCTCTTGTATTCATTTTTCTTACTCCCATAACCCCCCTCCCATTCTCTTTCCAAGTATTTGTGTAAAGGGAGTGTTGTGGCAGTGTACACACTTGACTTTAAGTTACAGTTGATTTGTGGCACCCTCCCACTCCAGGCCAAGATCCACTCAGCTATGAGGACCTCTAGCCAGTCTTCTAACTGCTGCCTGCGGCCCAGGGTGTGCCCCCTTGCATCTGACTGGCCTCTTCCCCCGGTGACAGACATCCAGGTTGCCTCCAGCCATTCTCTACAACAAACCAGAGAAAGGGAGGACTTTTCGGAAGACAATCCTGGGAAATCTTGCTACTATGTGGATAACAGTAAAACTGGGTCCCCTCAACATCAAGCGAGCTCTAGATGGAGGGAGGGCCAAACATCAAAAGGAAAACAATGAAATTAATGAGAGAAGATGAAGGTGAATATCTCAGTGACCTGGGGAATGAACTTCTTAAACAAGCCTCAGACACGGAAAGTTCCTTAAATATTTCTTCCATCAGATCCGTTTTTCATTCCTCGCTCATGGTCAGCCTTCCTCACAAGAGATTATCTTGTGTTTGAGGAAAAAAGCAGAAGAAAAACAAAACTTTAAAGGCTATCGTTCCCCTATTTTCAGTTTTCCTTTTCTGTATATTATTATTTTATTGGGGTTTTTTTTTTTTTTTTTGAGTCAGAGTCTTATTCCATTACCCAGGCTGGAGTGTAGTGGCACAATCATAGCTCACTGCAGTCTCTATCTGCTGGGCTCAGGAGATCCTTCCATCTCAGCCTTCCAAGTAGCTGGAAGCACAGGCACACGCTACCATGCCTGGCTAATTTTTAAAAATTTATTGGAGAGTCGAGGTCTCACCAAGTTGCCCAGGCTGGTCTCGAGCCCCTGGGCTCAAGCAGTCCTCTCACCTCCACCTCCCAAAGTGCTGAGATTACAGGGGTGAGCCACCGCATCCGGCAAAAGGATAGTCTTATTGTTTTCTAGCCTCCTTCTTTGCCCAGAACAAGGTCAGCAAACTATGGCTGTGACTCAAACCCAACCCGTTGCCTATTTTTGTACAGCCTTTTAATTGGTTGAGGAATAATAATAATAATAATAATAATACGTAGTGACACATGAACATTATAGGAAGTACAACTTTCCATGTTTACAAATAAAGTCTCCTTGGCACACAGCCAGGTCATTCATTTACATACTGTTGTGGCTGCTTTCTTACAGCTGCAGAGTTGAGTAGCTATGACAAGACCATACAGGCCACAAAGCCAAAAATACTTGCTATTTGACCCTTTACAGAAAACATGTGCCAATCCTTGAACTAGCCTGTGTGCCCCTTGAGGAGGAGAATCATGTCCAATACATCTTTTATTTTCCCAACTGCTTAGGTGGTATGAGGGTAATTGGTGCTGTTTATTTCACTTAGGACTGCTTTTGGCTTCCAGCAACAGAATATCCTAATAAAGGGGTTTTTAATTCTTGCAGAATGAGAAACCTAGAGTGAAAACTGGCATTGAGCCGAGCTCGGTGGCTCAGCCTGTAATCCTGCGCCTTGGGAGGCTGAAGTGAGTGGATTGCCTGGGCAACTTGGTGAGACCTCATCTCTACAATAAATCAAAAAAGTTAGCCGGGCGTGGTAGCGAGCGCCTGTAGTTGCAGCTACTTGGAAGGCTGAGGCGGAAGGATCACCAGAGCCCAGCAGGTCGAGGTTGCGGTGGCCGGGAGCGGCCACTGCACTCCAGTCTGGGCGACAGAGTGAGACTCCAACTCAAAAAAAAAAATAAAAAACAGAAAACTGGCATTGATTCAAGCTCAGTGATGTTGGATCCGGGCCTTAGGTCAATGTCTCTATCCTGTGCCCTCTCGGTTTTTCAAGATGGTAGCAGCAGCTCCTCGGATCATTTCCTCAGGTTCAAAGACAGAAGAACTTGACCTCGTGTACAAGTCAAGGGAGAACAATAACCACTGGAGCCCCACAACAGACCTCCCCTCATGGCATTAGTACATGCAGATCACATGTTCCCTGACACCAGGGGCTGGCCCCCTTCCTTTGAGCACCAGAGACCTCTACCCCAAACTCCAGCAACATCTGGGAATAAGGAATAAGGAAATGGCTTTGGGGTGGGCAGTGAAAAACGTCCGCCCCAAGGCTGACTAATAGGGACGCTGACTTTTGTGGGGGTTTTTTTGAGTTGGAGTCTCACTCCATTGCCCAGGCTGGAGTGCAGTGGCATGCTCACAGCCACCCCAATGTCAACCCGGTGGGCTCAAGCAATCCTTCCACCTCAGCCTTCCAAGTAGTCGGAGCTACAGGCACACGCTACCATGCCCGGCTTATTTTTTTGACTTATTGTACAGATGAGTTCTCACCATGTTGCCCAGGCTGGTCTCAAACCCATGGGCTCAGACAATCCTCTCACCTCAGCCTCCCAAAGTGCTGGGATTACAGGCTTGAGCCACCATGCCCGGCCGAGGCTGACTTCTGACCTTGGAAAAGCAACCTAGAAATTTGCACTATTCCTTTTCTAAAACGAGTCCCTCATTTTAAAAGAGAAGGACTTTTTCAAATGGTTTCAGATGGTTTTCAAGCCATAGAAGCACAAAAGTTGACTGAGCAGCTTTTACAAGTTCTGCTTGGCCTCTTCTGATGAAATGTAATGTTCTACAATCGGGACCCTTCTGTTGCTGGATGGCCCTGTGGTGCAAGGTCATATCTTGAAGAGTCCACAGGCTTTGTGAAGTCAGAGCTCTTATTTTCATAATGGCTGGCTCATCAGGACCATCAAAGTGACCTCTTGCAGGAGTTAAACAAGCCATCAAGACAAACTATAGTCATGGGTTATCATCAAAGTACACGCCGAATGTCGAAAGAGAGGACCGGGATGTGAACACACAGGTAGGCAGGAGACATGGAGCCAGAGCTCAGCATGTGACCCTGGCTCCCGTGAGTCAGAGCCATGAGCGTGCCCTGACAGATGGCGGCTTTGATTCTCCACACTCACACGACACATGCTCCACTCATGAACCTCCGCACACAAGACGCAGCAGATGAAAAAATAAGGCCCAGCCGAACAAGAACCAACAAGACAGGCAATTTGACTTTTAAAATTAGGAATCTCGAAATGCCAGCTTTATAAAGAGAGTTATGACTGGATGGTTTTTATACACTTTTTAAAAACGTTGCTCGGCTTGTTTTACACCAACATTTCTCGATTTTTTTCAGCCTAGGACTTTGGTGGATTCTAACCCCATGCGCTTTCCCTGTCCTGTTCTGACTCTCCCACTGACCTTTGAGACCCAGGTGACTTAATCCACACAGTCCTGTCCCAGAGGAACTTGGAGGAAGCAGAGGCTATGCCGAGAAATCACAGACTTATATGGAGCAAATAAAACAGATTGCACTTGACCAGTCAAGGGCACAGCCCAGACTTTGTGGATGTTTCCTAGCATGGGAAGATTGTGAGGAGTTGCTCAAAAGAGCAACAATGAAATATACTTAAAAATTTAAAAATTTAAACTTTAAAACATCACCTACTGCCATAAACCATACTCTATCCAAGCTTCTAGAAATTCTAATATAGCTATGGGGGTGTTTTCTGCATCTAGTCAAGCATTACACTGTTTGTGACCCCCAAGCTTCTAGAAATTCTAATATAGCTATGGGGGTGTTTTCTGCATCTAGTCAAGCATTACACTGTTTGTGACCCCTTATTATCTGCTCCCTAACACATGTACACATAGAGAGAGAGAGAGAGAGAGAAGTCTTAATAGAATTTGCATTCTGTAGAGAATGAGTGAGAAGTAAGGCAGCAAGAGAGCAATGCCAGCTTCCGGCCATGTCCCCTTTTCCACCCTAATCTGTGGGATCTTGGGTGGAGAACAGGGGAGGCCCCCCATGCTGGGACCTGAATCTAACTCCACGTGAGGTTCCTGGAATACTGTCCAGCTTCATCTTACGCAGCTGTGCACACTCGCACACTCGCATCCTCGACCGAATAGTATTTCTTTCGCCTCCACTTCCATATTGAGCCTTAGAGGCATCGAGCAGATCTCCTATTTCATTTTCTTTTTTTTTGAGTTGGAGTCTCACTGTGTCACCTAGACTGGAGTGCAGTGGCATGCTCCCGGCCACTGCAGCCTCAAACTGCTGGGCTCCGGCGATCCTTCTACCTCAGCCTTCCAAGTAGCTGGAACTACAGGCGCACGCTACCATGCCCAGCTAAGTTTTTGATTTATTGTAGAGATGAGGTCTCGCCAAGTTGCCTAGGTGGGTCTCAAACCCGCGGGCTCAGGCAATCCACTCACCTCAACTTCTCAAAGCACGGGATTACAGGCTGAGCCACCCAGCCTGGCTTTCCTATTTCATTTTCAATCAATCGATGTAAAAAATTAATGAAAGGCCAGCATGGTGGCTCCCACCTGTAATCCAATTACTTTGGGAGGCCAAGGCGAGAGAATTGCTTGAACCCAGGAATTCGAGAGCAGCCTGGGCAACAGTGAGACCCCCCATCTCTAAAAAAGTTTAAAAATTAGCTGGGCGCAGTGATGTGCACCTGTAGTCCCAGCTCCTCGGAAGGCTGAGGTCAAACAATTGCCCAAGCCCAGGAGGTCGAGGCTGCAGTAAACCATAATCACACCACTGCACTCCAGTCTGGGTGACAGAGTGAGACTCTGAATCCAAAAAAAAAAAAAGAATTAATGAAAATCTACCATTTAATTATAAATATCTATGAACTTTAGAATACACATGACTCATAAATAAAGGAAAATAAATGCGCAAGAAAGTTCCTGTTCATACCCAATGAAATAAGAAAATGCTGAGGGCAGAGGGCAAGGTGGGAAATTTCTGGAATGTAGCTTCTTACAAAGATGAATCTGCTGTAACCAGAAATAATGTGCTATTATGTATGTGAGGTGAAGGATATCTCATTACATTTACGCAACCATTTCTATATTATGTTCTAAACATTTTTCAGAATTTTGCCACATATACTAAAATCAGAACACTCTGGCTGCATTTTATGTGCATGAAACTCTAATTTGTTTTGTTTTGTTTTGCTTGTTTGTTTGTTTTTTAGTCAGAGTCTCACTCTGTCGCCCAGGCTGGTGTGCAATGGCACGCTCGTGGCCACCACTGCCTCGACTGGGCTCAGGCTGGGCTCAGGTGATCCTTCCACCTCAGCCTTCCAAGTAGGTGGAACTACAGGCACGTGTCACCACGGCCGGCTAATTTTTTTATTTATTGTAGAGATGAGTTCTCGCCAAGTTACCCAGGCTGGTCTTGAACCCATGGATTCAGGCAGTCCTCTCAACTTGGCTTCCCAAAGTGATGGGATTGTAGGTGTGAGTCATGGTGCCTGGCCCTCTAATTTGTTTTATACATTTCTTTTTTCTTTTTCTTTTTTTTTTTTTTTTGAGTCGGAATCTCACTCTGTCGCCCAAGCTGGAGTGCAGTGGCACACTCACAGCCACCTCAGCCACGACCTGCTGGGCTCAGGCGATCCTTCCGCCTCAGCCTTCCAAGTAGCTGGAACTACAGGTGTGTGTGCGCCACCACGCCCAGCTAATTATTATTATTATTTTTTTTGATTTCTTGTAGAGATGAGGTCTCACCAAGTTGCCCAGGCTGGTCTTGAACCTGTGGGCTCAGGCAATCCTCTCACCTCAGCCTCCCAAAGTGCTGGGATTTTAGGTGTGAGCCACCACGCCCGGCCCTCTCATTTATTTTATATATTTCATGTGAGAATAGGAAAAGCCCTCTCTTACTGACATAAGGTCCAAACCCCAACTGATTAATAAGATCACTCCAGAGACGACATTATGCCTTGCCCTGTGCTAAGAGCTTGGATGTATTTCTGGTTAAATCCAATCATCTTTAATGAATGGAAGGTTATCGGGAAATGTGATATACCAGAAAAGAAGTAACACTTGTGTGGTATTCCAACCCAAGATACAGAGGGTCTGAATCTGAGCATCAGACATCTCCAAAATGAGGAGCATTCTGTAAAAAACTGGTCTATACTCTTTCAAAATATTAATGTCATGAAAGATGCAGTAGGCTGAGGGAATTTTCCAGATTCAAGGAGATAAAAGAGAATGGCAGCTATAAACACAACATGGTCCTGGCTTGGATCCTGAATTAAGGAGGAAATTGCTATCAAGGACATTACTGGGATAATTGACAAAGTTTGGGGTTTAGGGAGAAGTATTGTATTGATGTTATATTTTCTGATTTTGATAATTGCACCATACTTATTTTGAGAGAATGTCATCGATCTCAGGAAAGAGCAGCTGAAGAAAATAAAAGGTAAAAGAGTATGATGTCCACAGCTTATGGTTCATAAAAAAATACATAATAATGATGTGTGTGTGTATATACTTACATACACCCATGTATATGTAAATTAGATAGATATCATGCAAATGTGGCAAAATGCTAAAATTAGTAAATCTGGGTAAAGGACACGAGAGTTTTTGTATTGTTCTTGGAACTCTTTCGTAGGTTTGAAATTGCTTCAAAATCAAATAAAAATTTTATGAAGTTATTGATACATACCTTAAGCTTCTCCTGCAATCGGCCGCCTTGAGAGACTTTACTCTTGGCTAACCCTGAAACATTATCTTGAGCAAGGCACGGATGACTAAGTTGAGATCAAAAAGCTTTACAACCGAGTTTTGCAAGATTTATTTCCATTTTGAAAAACATGCTGGAGACGGACAGTCGGGAGTGAGGAGTGGTCATTAAATCAATTATGGGTATGGGAACGCAGCCTGTTTCCTTTTCTTTATATCCACGCCTGGGAATCAGTCAGAGGGAAGAAAAATACCAGATTAGCTCAAAAACATCCTCCTTCTGATACTAATTTTTCATAAAAATCAAGCTCGATCCTCCACCATGGCTGACTGGTGTGTCACCCTCACAGCTTGCAGGTCTCAGCACCCCTTTGGGTAGTGGCTCTTACAACTTCTATGTCTACAACGGCCCAAGCCTTGGCCCTTTGGGAAGCCATCTGTGTCCCTCCAGAACTGCATGGTCCAATACAGGGGCCACAGGCACGTGTGACTCCTGAACACTTGCAGTAAGCTCAGATAAAGTGAAAGGTGCTGTCTGTGTAAAACATATGCTGGGTTTCAAAGACTTTACATGCAAAAAAGAATGTAAGCTGGGCTCAGTGGCTCATGCCTGTAATCCTAGCACTTTGGGAGGCTGATGCAGGAGGACTGCTTGAGCCGAGGAGCTTGAGACCTGCCTGGGCAACAAAGCAAGTCCCTGTCTCTACAAAAAAAAAAATCAAAAAAATTGGTCAGGCGTGGTAGTCCCAGCTATTCAGGAAACTGAGGCAGAAGGATTGATTACCTGAGCCCAGGAGGTCAAGGCTACAGTGGGCTGTGATCATGACACTGCACTCCAGCCCAGGTAACAGAGTGAGACTCCAACTCAAAATAATGATAATAATAATAGTATATAGTGATTACATCTTGAAATTATAATATTTTAAATATATTGAATTTGCCGGGTGCAGTGGCTCACGCCTAAAATCCCAGCACTTTAGGAGGCTGAGATGAGAGGATTGCCTGAGCCCATGGGTTCAAGACCAGCCTGGACAACTTGGCAAGACCTCATCTCTACAAGAAATAAAAAAATTAGCTGGGCGTGGTGGCGTGTGCCTGCAGTTCCAGTTACTTGGAAGGCTGAGGCGTAGCTATCACCAGAATCCAGCAGGTCGAGGCCGCAGTGGCTATAAGCATGACACTACAGTGCAGCATGAGACTCCAACTGTTTCTTTTTTTAAAATGCAGCTACCAGAAAATTTTAAATCATATACACAGTCCACAGCATATTTGTATCAGGCAATCCCACCCAGGTGTAACTGGACTGCCCCTTCCTCACGCCCCACTGCACACCCTGGCAGATTCTTCTCAGAGCGTCTACACGGGCTTCTTCACCAGATTGCCGCCCACTGCTGGGCACAGGTTCCCATACAGCCAGGAGCCTCGTTCCCTTCAGCCCCTCCGTTTCCAGCCTTGTGCCTGCCACACCTGATTAAGGGTGTTGTGAAGTTCTTTATTCGTGCTCATTCTTTGATTATTATTACTGAAGTAAAATTTGCATGACACGAATATTTGCCATCTTAAAGTGAGCAATTCAGCGGCCTTTGCGCATTCATCATGGTGTGTAACCACGACCTCTGTGTAGTTCCCCAACATTTTCGTCACTCCAGAATCAACTCCCATACCATCCAGCACCCTCCCCCCAGAGCCCCTGGCAATCACCAGTCTGCTTTCTGTCTCTATGGACTTGCCTGTTCTGGACATTTTGAGGAAATGGAATCACATGCTACGTGGCCTTTTGTGTCTGGTGTCTTTCACCTAGTGTCATATTTTTGAGGCTCATCCACGTTGTAGCACGTGTCAGCACTTCATTCCTTTTTGTAAATGTTCCTTCCTTTATCCATATTGTTCTCTCCCACCTGGGATGCCCTCTCCCCTTGCCTTTTTGGGCTTGGCAAGTTTTACTCGTTATTTGAGAACCAAGTCAAGTGGCACTTCCTCCATAAAGACCGCTCTGTGTCCTCCACCTTCTCTGCATTCCAACAGTTCTACCTACGTGACTCAGTTTAACTGCCACATACAAATGAGGTTTAGGATTCGTTTTTATTTTGTTTTTATTTTTGTTTTTGTAATCCCGCGCCTTTGGGAGGCTGAGGTGAGTGGATTGCCTAAGCCCGCAGGTTCGAGACCTGCCTGGGCAACTTGGCGAGACCTCATCTCTACAATAAATCAAAAAATCAGCCGGGCATGGTAGCGCATGCCTGTAATTCCGGCTACTCGGAAGGC
>CAUYQG010232559.1:0-11325 GCA_963574415.1 Tarsius wallacei | reverse complement strand
GAACCTGCGGGCTCAGGCAATCCACTCACCTCAGCCTCCCAAAGGAGCGGGATTACAGGCTGAGCCACCGAGCCCGGCTAAGACTATAGTTTTATAAAATTATCTCTGCCCCAGTGTGCCCAAGACGTGGGAAAGGGAGTCAAGGGAGATTATTCTCCAGCTTTTTTTTTTCCTGTTGGACTTTAGACTTACGAGGGAGCCGTTATTCCTCTTTTCTTAACTACTTCTCCCTTTTGGAAAGGAAATGTTTATCCTATGTCCATCCAACCAGTATATGTTGGAAGTACATAACTTGTTTGGTGGCTGGGCACAGTGGCTAACACCTGTAATCCCAGCACTTTGGGAAGCCAAGGCGAAGAAGACTGCTTGAGCCCAGGAGTTCAAGATCAGCCTGGGCAACAAAACAAGACCTCATCTTTACAAAAAAATTTAAGAATTACCCAGGCATAGTCCCAGCTACTCAGGAGGCTGAGGTGAGAAGATCGCCTGAGCCCAGGAGGTGAAGGCTGCAGTGAGCCATGACCATGCCATTGTGCTCCAGCCTGGGTGACAGAGTGAGACCCCGACTCAATAAAACAAAACAAAACAAAAAATAATAACAATAAAAACAAAAAAACTTATTTGGTTCCATAGGCTCACCACTATAAGAAATTTTCCTCAGGATGAATCATACCTTGAATTTTGCCATACCTAATTTAGATGAGACTCTGGACTTTGAACGTTTGAGTTGATGCTGGAGGAGTTAAGACGTCTGAGGCGATTAGAGTAGAATGAATGTTATTTTTGCATTGTGAGAAGGACGGGAATTTGGTGGGGGGGCAGAGACAGATTGCTAGGTTTGAATATGTCCTCCAAAAATCATGCATTGGAAACATAAGCCCTAACGCAACGGTGGTGAGAGATGGGCTTTAAGAGGTGATTAGAGCCTCACAAGTGGATTGATATCATTCCCGTGGGAGCACGTTCATTACCATGAGAGTAGGTTTGTTATGAGAGCAAGTTTGGTCCCCTCATGCCTTCTTGTGCTTTCTTGCCTTTCCACCTTCCACCATGGGGTGACACAGCATGAACGCCCTCACCGGATATGGCTGCTCCAGCTAGGGCTTCTCAGCCTCCAGAACTGTGAGTCAAAGAAATGTCTTATCTTTATAATGACCCAGTCTGTGGCATTCTGAGACTGTCTTAGCAGACTAAGACAGTCAGAACCTCAAGTATGTATCATACTAAGGAATGTGAACGTCAAGTCCGTGAGTAGCTTTATAAGCGGGGGAGGGGTGTGATGCAAATTGTGTTTTAAAAAGATCACTGTGGCAACAGGTGGAGGATGAACTGGAATGGGAGAGAGACCAAAATCAGGGAAACCAGACAAGAGACCACTGCTGTCCTTCAGGTGAAGAATGCTAACAGCCAGAACAAAAGCAGTGTCATCAGGAGGGCAAAGATGAGTTCGAGAGATACTTTAAACACAAAACTGGCAGGCCTTGGTGCTGAACCAGAGGGGGGTAATAAGAACTGGAAGGAACTAAGGTGACTCCTCAGTTCCTACTCTAGGAAATGAGGTAGATGGTGCCATTGAGATAAGGAGAGTAGAGGAGAAGCAGAGAGAGAGAGCTGGAGAGGAAACACTGAGATATGACGACTGGTGAAGATGACAGGAGGAGTGGAAAACAGAGCTGGAGCCCCAGAAGTAGAGATCTGGGCTGGAGAGAAAGATTCTGATAATACAGTTCGTAGTTGGGAAAATGTGGCGCAGTCAAGGGGCTGGCTACTTGCAAAAGCCAAAAGACTTACTGTAGAACCCCAAGAGAAAACTGGAAGGAGAGGAGCTCACAAAAGACACTGAGAAAGAAGGATCAGAGAAATGACCACCAACGCTGACATTTCTTGAGCACTATTTATCATACCAGGCAATGTTCTGAGTGCTTTTTAACTTATCTGATCTTCACGGCCACATGGAGTACCTACTGTTATTATCCCCCATCTTCCAGATAAGGAAAGTGGGGCACAGAGAGGTTGAGACCCTTGCCCACGGTGGAATTAAGGTGACTCCTTGGTTCCTACTATGCTACTTACACAATGGGTCAGGAGCAGGACCAGGATTCAAGCCCAGACAGGCTAGCTCCAGATCCCTCACTCCCAACCATCTCACTCAAACCATCGCTATGTTCAAAACTTAGAGGGGGTGTCATGTGACAAAATGCAAGAGAGGAGACAGAATGCAAAAAAAGAGATGGTCGAGACTTGGGCAAATGTTGTAGGGTAAGATGCAACCCAGCATAAGAACGGAACAACACCCACTGGTTCCATGATTTGGGAGGATGCTGGCTGTGGCCGCACCATGTTGGTGGAAGGAGAAGTGTGTGCGTCACAGAAAGGTGGAGCAGTCACCAGGATGGAAGATATGGAGAAGAGCGGGTCAAACAGTAAATGCCAGGAGAGGTCAGGACAAGGAGAGAGCTTTTTGCTGACACTGTCAGGGAAGTCTACACTGGCAACAGGAGTCACGAGTGGTATCTGAAAAAAGGAGGAACACTTTGAGAACTGACAATCAAATGGTTTCACTGGCAGGAGCTGAGTCAAAACTGTTATTATCATTAAAATCCACTGCTATCGTGGGCTCCTGTTACCTGCACAAATGTAATTGCATAAGCTGGGAATAATAACTACAAATGTATATTACAAAGCAGCAACTTGTTAGAGTTAGCATTGGGAATTCAAGATTAAAACAAAAAAGAACTTTCTACAGGATAAATAATACAACCATGCTTTGAGTTACAGAGAAATCTTCAACTGACAAATTAAATATTTATTTTAAAAATTATCCTGAATATATTACAAAGGGCATGGAGAAATACAAGGGCCTGCCCTTGAGAAGTGTACAGAGAGACAAGTTCAAACACACAAGCAGTCTGGCAACAATCAAAAGCTAGACAAACAGTCCAATAATGCAGCACCAATGCTCAGAGCTTGCAGAGGACTGGGTGAGGCCAAGAGGGATAAGGACTCAAGAGAAACTATAGTCTTTGGAAAATAGAAAGTTACTAGTTAACAGTTCAAGTGCAGTGGAGGCAAAAGTGAAGGAGGCTTTTGTTTATGTCAGTCTTCATGTTAGTGGAGACATGTACATGGGTGTGAGGACAGAGGAAAGAAACAAAGGCACAAAAGTACTGGAGAAAACAGATTCAGTGTTTGGTGCTTTCTGATCAAGGATGTTATATGCCCCATAACAGGGATAGTCCTGCACACTGAAGAACTGTCCCATCTCTTTCTTTGAAAACTGGATGGGTTTTAATTTTATTTCTGATTGCTTAGGTGTGCTTTTCCTTAAAGCAAAGATTAAAGTTTAGCTACCTCAAAACATCTTGTCCAGAAAGGGGATTCCTCCCAGGCAGGTTTCTATGTTCTAGAAAAGTCTCACCATTAACTATACAATAATATCATTGGTACAAGGTCCTAGGAAAGTATATAAATTTCTTTTTAAAAAAATATATTTACCAGATAAAATACCTAAATGTTTTAGTTTATAAAGTTAATTGATAATGCATACTTAGGAGATATTAAAACCTATTTGTATTTATGTATTATGCAAAACCTTGTTGTATTTATGTATTCCAAAAATATTGTGAAAAAGTTAAAAATGTGTAACCTGCATAGATTCCAATGGGGTGCGTGGCTTTATTTTATGGCATATAAGTTCCTCATTGATCTTCCACATCAAGAGAAACCAAAGAATAAGGCTCTGTCTCTCCAGGTAATCTTAACAGGGCCGAGTGGGGAACTCTGAATATTGGATGGGCTCCAAAAAATGCAATGCCTGCTGTGGGGCAGGAAAAACTTTCCCTCTTCACAGCATTAACGTATACTCAAGTCCTCAGGAACCGTCCTTCCCAAGGCTCTCACATGTGTTTCCTAAAGCAGTAGTAGGCTCACTAATTGGGCCAACGAACTGTTACAAAGACCCTAGGATCTAAATGCTACACTTTACTGCACCTAAGTTAGTAAATACCGAAACAAGACAGATTTCCATCTGCCATGAACTCCACTACTGTCTCCCCGTTCTGGAAAAGAAAGGCAACACGAGAAATGGTTATCAGTAATATGCAAGTGTATGCCTCCCAAACACAGGCATGTCACATTTTATTGCATTTTGCTTTACTGTGCTTCACAGGTACTGCATGTTATGCAAATTGAAGGTATGTGGCGATCCTGCACCGAGTAAGCCTTTTGGTATCATTGTTCTAACTGCATCTGCTTACTTTGTGTCTCTGTGTCACATTTCAAAAATTTTCACAATGTTTCAAACTTTTTCATTATTATTATATGTGTTGCGGTGATCAGTGATCTTTTCCGTGGCTATTGTAATTGTTTTGGGGTACCATGACTGCACCCATAGAAGACAGCCAACTTCATTGATACTGTGTGCGTTCTGACTGCTCTACCAACCAGTTGTTCTCCAGTCTCTTTCTTTCTCACCTTGGGCCTCTCTAATCCCACAGTCACAACAATGTTGAAATTAGGCCAATTAATAACCCTACAACTGCCTCTAAGTGTTCAAGTGAAAAGAAGTTATACTCCTCCCACCTGAACTCAAAAGCCAGAAATGATCACGCCGAGTAACAAAGGCATGTTGAAAACTGAAATTGGCCCAAACCTAGGCCTCCTGTACTAGTTAGCCAAGTTGTAAATGCAGGAAAAGTTCTTGGAAGAAATCAGAAGTGCTATTCCAGTAAACACACAAATGATAAGACATTGAAGTGGCCATATTGCTGATACAGAGTGGTCTGGACGGAAGATCAAACCGGTTACAACATTCCTGTAAGCCAAAACCTCACCCAGAGCAAAGTCTTAACTCTGTTCAATTCTAGGAAGGCTGAGAAGGGTGATGAAGCTGCAGAGGAAAAGTTGGAAGTCAACAGAGGTTGGTTCGTGAGGTTAGGGAAAGAGCCAGTCCCCATAGCCCAGAAGTGCAAGGTGGAGCAAGCAAGGGCTGATGGAGAAGCTGCAGCAACTTGTCCAGATCTAGCTAAGATCACTGATGAAGGTGGCTACACTCAGCAGCAGATGTTCAATGCAGACAGAACAACCTTCTATTGGAAGAAGATGCCATCTAGGACTTGTCTAGCTAGAAAGGAAAAGTGAATGCCTCGATTCAAAGCTTCAAACATCAGGCTCACTCTCTTGTTAGGCTATAAGCACCTGGTGACTTTAAGTTGAAGCCAGTGCTAATGTATTGTTCTGAAAATCCTACAGCCCTTCAGAATGATGCTAAATCTACTCTGTCTGTGTTCTGGATGACAGCACATCTGTTTTCAGCATGGTTTAACGAATATTTTAAGCCCACTATTGAGACCTACCGTTCAAAAAAAAAAAAAGGATTCCTTTCAAAATATTACTACCCAAGAGCTCTATGGAGATGTACAAGGAAGTTCTTGTTGTTTTCATGCCTGCTAACACAACATCCATTCAGCAACCCATGAATCAAAGAGTAATTTCAACTTTCAAGTCTTATTATGTAAGAAATGAATTTCCTAAGGTTATAGCCGCCATGGTGATTCCTCTGACAGATCTGGGTCAAGTACACTGAAACCCTTCTGGAAAGGAATCACCATTCTAAATGCCATTAAGGACATTCATGGCCAGGCACTTATGCCTACAATCCCAGTACTTTGGGAGGCTAAGGCAGGAGGATCCCTTGAGCCCAGGAGTTCAAGACCAGCCTGGGCATCACAGTGAGACATTGTTTCAATTTAAAAAAAAAAAATTAGCTGTGTGTGGTCGTGCACACTGCAGTTCCAGCCACTTGGGAGGCTGAGATGGGAGGATCACTGGAGCCCAGGAGGTTGAGGTTGCAGTGAACCATAATCATACAATGGCACTCCAGCCTGGAAACAGAGTGAGACTTTGTCAAAAAAAAAAAAAAGAAAGAAAAAGAAAAAGAAAAAAATTCATGATTCATGGGAGGAGGTCAAAATATAACATTAACAGGAATTTGGAAGAAGTTGATTCCAACCCTCAAGAATGACTTTAAGGGGTTCAAGACTTAGACTTCAGTGGAGGAGGTAACTGCAGATATGATGGAAAAAGCAAGAGAACTAGAATTAACAGTGGAGCCTAAAGACGTGACTGAATTCCTGCAATCTCCTGATCAAACCTGAATGAATGAGAAGTTGCATCTTGCAGATGAGCAAAGAAAGCAGTTGCTTGAGATGAAATCTACTTCCAGTGAAGATGCTGCAAACATTGTTAAAATGACAATAAAAGATTTCAATCTTACATAAACTTAGTTGATAAAGCTGCAGAGAGGTTTGAGACAATTGACTCCAATTTTTAAAGAAGTTCTACTGTGGGGCAACCCCCTCTACTCCCACTGCGGGAGGTTTTCTGAACTCTCAATAAATCCTACTTTCAAAAAAAAGTTCTACTGTTGATAAACTATTATCAAAAAACATTGCATGCTGCAACTAAATATTTTATGAAAGGAAGAGTCAATCAATGCAGCAAACTTAATTGTTGTCTTCTTTCAAGAAATTGTTGCAGTCACTCCCACCACAAAAACAATACACATTGTTTTTTTAGATATCATGCTATTGCACCCTTAATCGACTATAGTATAACATAAACAAAACTTTTATATGCGACACTGGGGCACCAAAAAAAATTGTGTGACTTGTTTTATTGCACCGTTTGCCTTGTTGTGGTCGTCTGGAACTGAACCCGCAATCTCTCTGAAGCATGCCTGTATATGGTCAGCACTTAATCAGAACCTCCCATCACGTTAATAGGATTAACTTTCGGTTCACCCCATCCTTACTCCTAACATACAACTGTACATGCGCACACACAAACACATAACCAACTTTTACTTATCTTGTCTCCTAGTGCTTTAAGTTCCTATTTTATACGAGGTGACAGTTAATTAATTGGGTGATATGCCCCAGGTTAATAAGACACTGGGTGTAACAAGTCTCAAATCTTGATCTTCCCTGTCAGCAGACCTTGCCTCAAGACACTGACTCAAAGATGGAAATGCGGAAGGAAAGAAGGATACACCATTTGGGGCAAGCAGGCTTAGCATCCAAGTTATAGAAAATAGGCAGTTTCCTGCCCGTGTGTGAGTGTGTGAGTGTGTGTGTGTGTGTGTGTTTGTACATGTGCATCTGTATGCATCACAGACCTGTCCAGGTGTGTGGCCTACACAATTAGATGACATGTTTGTGAAGAAAAATGCATTTCAGGTGAGAGTGCACAGAGCATTTAGTGAAACACAGGCACCGTGCAAAATTCCCCAGGTGTGAAATATGCTTGGTAAAACTCAGTTATAACAAGAACATGAATAATTGCTAGACAGTCCATAACACCAGATCCAGACTACACCCATCGCATGCTTCTCTGTCACAAGCCCACACCAGGTTAATGCTTTGCCAACTCAGCTTCACCTTCCCAACTGTAGCAAATGTTTTAAAAGAACAGAGAAAGTGGTTCTCAGTTTTCCTCCGTCCTTAAGATCCCACCTTACTCTGAACAGAAGACGCCATTTCCTACTTTGAAGTCAGTATCTTTCCCCAGCTGATCATAGATTAGACCTT
This sequence comes from Tarsius wallacei, assembly GCA_963574415.1. Classification (NCBI taxonomy): domain Eukaryota; kingdom Metazoa; phylum Chordata; class Mammalia; order Primates; family Tarsiidae; genus Tarsius; species Tarsius wallacei. The sequence goes on along the minus strand of CAUYQG010232559.1, from coordinate 3,739 downwards.
GGAGCTCTTTCTTTCTAACTCTGCACCTGCTCCCTCAGCCATCTCTCTTCCCTTTGCAGGGTAAGCACTCCCTGTGATCTGCAGCCCATTCGCTCCTAATAGCTGAAGGACTTTCTGCCCGCAGGGGTCCCTTCTTCTCTGGGGTGTTCAGATCCTCCCTTTTCAGTGCTCCCTTCCCCTCTGCCCTGTGTTCAGCACTGGAAATTCCAAGAGAAATTAGCCAGGTCCCTGATCTCAAGAATCCTTGGTCTACAGGAAGGAGTGCACGATTAAACAGCCAATGCCATGAAATGAGCATTAGAAAGGGAGAAACGCTGGGCGCCAGCAGAGAACACAGGAGAGGCATAACCCTGCAGGGAATGGGCAGGATGAGCTTGCAGTGCAGGCTGGGTTAATAAGGACTTGTTCCACGGCTGTTTTTTTCTTTTGAGTCGGGGTTTCACTGTCACTCAGGGGAGTGCAGTGGCACAACACGGCTCACCATAGCCTCAACCTCCGGGGCTCAGGCTATCCTCCCACCTCAGCCTCCCAAGTAGCTGGGACCACAGGTGTGTGCCATTCTGCCCAACTAATTTATTTTTTTAATTATTTTTAAGACAAGATCTCTCACTGTGTTGCCCAGGTTGGTCTTGAACTCCTGGGCTCAAGAGATCCTCCTGCCTTGGCCTTCCAAAGTGCTGAGATTAGAGGCATGAGCCACCATGACTGAATCATTGACTGTTTTGGGGGGGTTTTTTTTGAGACAGGGTCCCACTCTGTCACCCAGGCAGGAGTGCAGTGGCACAATCCCAGTTCACCACAGCCTCAACCTCCTGGGCTCAAGAGATCCTCCCACCTCAGTCGCCCAATTAGGTGGGACGACAGGCATGCACTACCATGTCTGGTTCATTTTTTTTTTTTTGGTAGAGACGAGGTCTTGCTATGTTGCCCAGGTTGGTCATTGACTTTTTTTTTTTTAATGGACTTAGTTTTCTGCCCAAATGATGTAGTAAGTAACCTGAAAACCTTATTGCTCAAAGCAATAGCTAGGCTGTATTTAAGGATTACTTAAATGTATGGTTGAACTCGCCCGAGAAAATAAGGAAGTTCTTCAAAAGTCAAAATTGTAAGACTCTCACAGTCAAAGGACATAGACTCATATTTGATATTATAAAACACTCAACAAAACTATCCATCATGAAAGAGAGTACAAACAGCAGAGTTAGATCCCTCAGAACTTCAAGTAATTGACTAACCAAATACTTTGTAAAATAACTGTTTAAATAAAGATGTTTTAAAAATAACTGAAAACATAAGAACAGGGCACTATCCAAAAACACCAGGCCAGCTTAACGAAAAACCAAATAGAACTTCTGAAACTACAAGGTATAAAGTTTGAAATTTCAATGGACAATCTAAAGAGCAAAGAAGAAAATTAAGAGACAATTAGTATACTGGAATTTGAATCTTAAGAAATTACCCAGAATACAGCATAGAGCTAGAGAAGGTGAAAACAAATTTTATTTTGAGTTGGAGTCTCGCTCTGTCGCCCAGGCTAGAGTGCAGTGGCACAGTCACGGCCACCCCAATGCCGACCTGCTGGGCTCCAGCAATCCTTCCACCTCAGCCTTCCAGGTAGCTGGAACTACAGGCACAAGCTACCACGTCCAGCAATTTTTTTTTTAATTGTAGAGATGAGGTCTTGCCAAGTTGCCCAGGCTGGTCTTGAACCCGTGGGCTCAGGCAATCCGCTCGCCTCAGCCTCCCACAGTGCTGGGATTTCAGGTTGAGCCACCAAGCCTGGCCGAGAAGGTGAAAAATGTAAAAGAGGTGTTAAGAAACATGAAATACAGAATTAAAGAGCCAAACATACTTTTATAGAAATTCCAGGCTGAGATTAAAGAGATAATACAGGAGAGGAAATAGTTGAAGAGAAAATTTTTGAGAACTTCCATAAATTGATAAAAGACAAATTCTTAAGACTCTAAAAATATTTTTATTTACCCTACAATCTAATAATTGATTATATCTCTGTACTGTTTGCTAATTGTTTTATCTCCCAGCCAAATTATTCTCTCACATCCTTTGGTGTGCTCTGCACATATCCAAATTTAATTAGGAGAGTAAGTCCAATCATTATATTCTCTGACCAGGACTGAAGAACAAGAGTGACTGTTTAGAAAACACCGCACATGGCCAGGTGCGGTGGCTCAAGCCTGTAATCCCAGCACTTTGGGAGGTCAAGGTGAGGGGACTGCCTGAGCCCACAGGTTCGAGAACAGCCTGGGCAACTTGGCAAGACTTCGTCTGTACAATAAGTCAAAAAATTAGCAGGGTGTGGTAGCGCACACCTGTAGTTCCGGCTATTTGGAAGGCAGAGGCGGAAGGATTGCCGGAGCTCAGCAGGTCGACACTGGGGTGGCTGCGAGCGTGCCATTGCACTCCAGCCTGGGCGACGAAGTAAGACTCCAACTCAAAAAAAAAAAAAAAAGAAAACCACTGCAATTCGTTCAATTGTATCTGGGCATCCACCAGGTGCTAGCATAGTATATTCTGAGGTTACATAATTTAACAAGAGAAACAAAAATCCCAGCCCTTCTGAAGCTTACCTTATTTGTAGACAATAAATAACACAAAAAGGAAAATTTTATAGCACATTAGAAGGTGATACGTGATACTTGGAAAATGAAGCCAAGAAGTAAAAAAAAAAAAGCAAAGAATAGCAGGGGTGGGGTGGGGTGGGGTGCCACGTTACATCAGGAGGGAGCCCTGTGCACAGGCGAGCTGAGAGCTTCCTGTGCAGGGCAGGAAGGCCTGAAGCAAGGCAAGATTCTGAAAGAACTTTCCCGAAAGGGCTGGCAGGAGTGTGTTCAGGAGAAGCAGGGAAGCCAGTATGTCTGTGGCAGAGTGAGTGAGGAAGAGAGCGATGAAACGCGAGCACAGAGAGAAAAACAAGGGGCCTGATCATCTAAAGTCTGGCAGGTTGTCACAAGGACGTTGGTTTTTCCTCTGCGCGTGAAGAGAATCCATGAGAGGGTTCTGAGCTGTGGAGCGATATAATCTGACAGATGTGCTACCAGCTGGATCATTCTGACCACAGTGCTGCAGGCCAACTGAGAGGGACCAAGGGCAGGTGCGGGAGCACTTGTTTAGACGCCACTGCAAAAATCCAGGCAAGAGCTCATGGGGACTGAGACCAGGGGAGTAGCAAAGGCGGTGGTAAGAAGGCGCTGGATTCTGGATACATTCTGAGGGAACCAATAGGATTTCCTGACAAATTGGAAGTGGGATAAAAAAAGAAAGAGAGATAGAGGTCTCCCAAGTTTGAAGTCCGGGAAATGGATGACATTGCCATTAGCAGAGATGGCAAATGGCACAGAAGGTACAGATTTGGGCAAGGAAACCAGGAATTCAGCTCTGCATACAGTAAGTTTTTGTTGTTGTTGGGTTTTTTTTTCTTTTTGAGTTGGAGTGTCACCCAGGCTGGAGTGCACTGGCATGGTCACGGCCACTGCAGCCTTGGCCAGCTTGGTTCAGGGGATCCTTCCGCTTCAGCCTTCCAAGAAGCTGGAACGATAGGCATGCGTCACCATGCCCCTGGCTAAATTTTTGATTTATTGTAGAGATAAGGTCTCATCATGTTGCCCAGGCTGGTCTCAACCCCGTGGGCTCAGGCAATCCTCATGCCTCTGCCTCCCAAAGTGCTGGGATTACAAGCGTGAGCCACCATGCCTGGCTGGATACAGAAAGTTTGAGACGT
>CAUYQG010232556.1:0-17327 GCA_963574415.1 Tarsius wallacei | reverse complement strand
TGTAGTTCCAGCTACTTGGAAGGCTGAGGCGGAAGGATCGCCGGAGCCCAGCAGGTCGAGGCTGCGGTGGCCGGGAGCGGCCACTGCACTCCAGTCTGGGCGACAGAGTGAGACTCCAACTCAAAAAAAAAAAAAAGAAGGTGCTCGAATGCAAGTTTGTTCTATTTTCTAAATTTCACATTTGCTCATAACTTGCTATTTAAAAATTAAGTGGCTGCACGCCCATTATAATGGATATTGAGATTGTAATCCTTAGATCTAATCACCATCTTACAGGATAGGAAAAACAAAGGAGAGCAGGTGAGGGCTATATTTGAGGGGTCAGAAGGCTTTTTCAATGTTCCTGAAATCTTCCCTGTAAGCAGCTTATGTCAGTCAGACCAGTTTATAGCTAGAAATAATATTAACAGTATAAAATGATTTTCCTGAATATTAGAATCTACATTTGCATTAATGCAAAATGCATATGTAGAAATACCATTACTTCAATGGCAAATTAGTTTATAGGAGAGGAGCAGAATGTTAAATAACTTTACAGAAGAAAAAGTATTTTATTTTCCTGTTCTCTGCAGGAGTATTTCACATCTGTAGTCAAGCTGTTATTGCTGAAATGCCTTGGCTTTCTGGTGATTTATAAAAGCAGGAAAAAATATGTGAGCATTATTTTGTATTGTATGCGTACTGTCTCAAATTATTTGCACCTACTCTTTGGGCCAGTGTTCCTAAAATTCAGCCATGTTAGACTGATATTTCTCTGGCCACAATTATGTAAGGGTAATAATATAATAAGTTGAGTGCTACACAAAATGGGACAACTGCACAATGTTTTAAACATGTACATCCACCAAATACATAAGAATATAACTTGTATAAAATTTTCAAAATGTACATATTATAATAAATACTATGTATTATCTTAGCAAACATTTATCATCTACTATTTTAGATTTTTGGAATAAAATATGAAATGGCTCTCCTCTTTAAAGGACCTAGTGACAGACACATACACAAATAAACACTGTGATAAGGCCATTAATTTGTGAGCTCTTTAAGAGTATGACAGACACATACACAAATAAACACTGTGATAAGGGATAATATGCTGCCACTCTACATCTTGTTGACTCCTTGTCCTCCGATTCTCAAAACTGGCATTCTTGACATTCTTTCTCCTCTCCTCACTATGCGATATCCCTGGTCAATTTATTTTCTTCTAATTGGCTTCCATTACCCCATCTATTCTGGTGAGCCCCAGATATTTCTTTTCAGCACAGATGACTCTTTCAATTCTCTCTCCAGAGGGTTCTGGACACATCCACCTAGATATCCCATGCCCATCTCAAAAGCAGCTATCTAGAACAGAATGGCATCTTCCCTTTTCCTCCTCCTCTATACACACACACACACACACACACACACACACACACACACACACACACAATGCCCTGTGGCCCTGGCCAGAACCCTGGGGCTTACCCAGATTCTCTCCTGTGTCTCCTTCTCGATGTCCACTCTGTGTGCACCTCGTGGCCTGCCTCTTTGCCATACCTTGCAGCTTTGCATCTGAATATACTCCTTTCCCATTGCCTCAGTTCAGGCTCTCATCCATCCATTTATTCAGCAAATATTTCTAGAGGTTTTTCCATTTCAGGCCCTCATCATCTGTTTCAATCTGTTTTGTGCCTTTACTCTCATTTCTGTAGGATATAGAAAACGTTCCCATTTCTGCCAGAAAAGTGATTTTAAAATACAAATCTGTTTACTGTTTTTTTTTCCACCTCCTTTGATTTTTCATGGTCATGAAAATTGGTGTTCAGATATTGGGGGAAAGAAAGGTGTCAGCATGTAATCCTAAAGTAGAGTTGATATAAAATCAGACAGAAAATGTTACCTGTGCTACCCTTCTTTTATTCTACCCAAGTCAGAATAGCTTTGAAAGGACAGATACCAGCCATGATTTATTTACTCCTGTGTTCCTTTCCTTTTATACTGATTAAGGAAAGATGAGGACATATATTCTCATATCTGGTATACATATTCATGTTTTTGTAAAAAAAAAATTACCAAGGGGAAATGAGGAGTCTGACAATAGTCTATTTTGGATATCAAACCTCTCAGGACAAAATGCCAAGGTGTCTGAATCAACAGAATATCCTCACTACTCTGCTCCAAGAGATTCTCTTAGTGCCTAAGTGATATCGCCACCTTTCATTGTGATGTGAGTGGTTGAAATGGAGTAGTAAAATGAAAATAAAATTGATATGGAATAATCCTGTAGTGTGATACTTTCAACCTGTCTGTGAAGAACTCTCCCTGCCAGATTTAGCCCTTTCACAACATGTCAGTGTTCAACAATATATTCTAAGATACTTCAAGCCCTATGCTCTGTCTTAACTGTCCCATGAGGATAGAGGCCATGGAGGTACAGATTCTGGAGCACATTGGTATAAACCTTTCTTAAAACAGGAGTTGAATATGCCATGCAAATGCATTTGGAGTTGCTCTCAATTCTGTGGAAGCTGAACTGGACACTGGAACTCTGCTTCTTCCTCTGCCTGGCCTTGTCTCCCTCTACTCCCTGGAGGTCCCTCCAGCTGCAGTTTTCTTCTCAAAGAGCTTGATCTTAAATCCATTAGCCCATGGGATGATGTCTATACCCTTTAATTTGGCATACTAAGCTTTCCAGAGTCCTGTTTCTAATTTTCTATCTCTTTACCTTGCGCCCCTTCCAGGCGCCAATATACTTCTGTCTCCATTCCTGCCCCCACCACCACACATAGTCCCTGGTTACTCCAGGATTGCTTCAGGAGAATGGCATTTGCTCACCTGGTTCCTACTGCATTCCTCGCTCGTCTTCTCTACCTCCTCCCCTCACATCTCCTGTGGTAGTGCTTAGCCAAGGGATTGCCCTGCACTGAAAGTGTTTCCTGGCCCCTCCACGGGAGTCATTCACTTCCTAGTCCTTGTTCCACTGCACACTAGACACACTGTCAAGGCAGAGTTTGTAAATGGGATTGTGTTATGTATTATTGACAGTTTCTTTTAAGTAGGATAAATTTTAAAAATACAAAAAAGTACCAAGAAGAGTAACAAGTATCTATATTCCTTTCACTCACAATTTATTGCTCTTAATTTTTTAATTTTTTCTCTAATTTTTTGTTTTTTAATCTTTTTTTAAGGAAAATGACTTTTGTGGAAAAATAAATTTCATTTATTGTAAATAATCCAAATAGTGCTGAAAACCAGGAAAATAAACGTTTTAAAAATTTGGAATTTTTTTGCACAGAAAATGAATGCTATCATACAAAGTATATACACAGATAAGATGAGGAAGCCAGGCAGGCTGACATTTTATTAAAATGGGATCATTTTATACATATTATTTATGTGATTTTAACAGAAAATAAAGAAGCTCTAACATCTGAAGGAACTACTTAACTTCAAGATAACAAATATTATTATTTAAAAGACTGCTTCCAGCTGGGCTCGGTGGCTCAGCCTGTAATCCCAGCACTTTGGGAGGCTGAGGTGAGTGGATTGCCTGAACCCGTGGGTTCGAGACCACCTGGGCAACTTAGCGAGACCTCGTCTCTACAATAAATCAAAAAAATGAGCCGGGCGTGGTAGTGCATGCCTGTAATTCCGGCTACTTGGAAGGCTGAGGGGGAAGGATTGCCGGAGCCCAGCAGGTGGAGGCTGCGGTGGCCAGGAGCGGCCACTGCACTCCAGTCTGGGCGACAGAGTGAGACTCCAACTCAAAAAATAATAATAAAAATAAATTAGAGACTGCTTCCATCTTTACAAAACAAGTTTACAAAAGCATTGGCATTGGACTCAGACTGGTTCTTTCTTAAATATACTTAAATTTTAGACAGCGTTAGTTATCTTCCTTTTATGGAACATGAAAACCTTAATATACAAAGTCTGACAACTAAGTTCATGAACTCATGCTAGAAAAAGTGCTACATACCTCATTGCTGAATATCTCTATGGTCACCTTCAAATACTCCCCTTGGGAAGCTATGCACCGATGCTAGTGCCTAGTCCATCTATAATACACTTTCGGAACTCTTTTTCTGGAATGGCCATCAGAGCAGTCATTGTATTACTCTTGATATCCTGAATGTCATCAAAATGTCTTCCTTTCAATATATCCATTGTCTATGGGTAAAGAAAAAAGTCGTTGGGGGTAGATCAGATGAGTAGGGAGTATGTTCCAATACAGTTATTTGTTTATTGCCTGAAACCTCCTTCACAGACAATGCTGTGTGAGTTGGTGTAAGGTCGTGGTGGAAGAGCTGCTTCAGGACCATTTTTGCACATACATTTCTCATGGCAAGATTTTCAGTTAAGATTTTTGTTTCTCTATCAATGCTTATTTGGTCTGTTATGTGTCCCATAGTCAGCCAACAATTTTGACACAATTCGACAAATTTTTGCAACGTTTTCATCAGTTCTGCTCATCACTGACTATCTTGAACTCTCTTCATCAGTGATATTTTCTCTCCCCTCAGAAAAATGTTTAATCCATTTGTACACTTCAGTTTTCTTCATGGCATTATCCCATAAACTTGGAATAAACACTTTCACTGTTGCCAGGTTTAACAAGAAATTTAATGCTCTAATTCAAACTCTGATGTTCTCACAACAGCTCTGATGGCCATTCCAGAAAGAGTTCCAAAACTGCTTTGACAAGTGGACTAGGCACTGGTGTGGGTGCATAGCTTCCCAAGGGAAATACTTTGAAGGTGACCATAGTGATTCAGCAATGAGGTATGTAGCACTTTTTCTAGGATGAGTCTGTGAATTTAATTGTCAGATCTCAGATCCATCCTTCTATCTATCTTTTCACTCTACCTTTCTATTTTTAATTATATTGGTAATCATATATTGTTCAGGTGTTCACATTTACTCTCTTTCAACTTTTATTTTTATATCATTTCAAACCTACAAAGAAGTAGCAAAGCAATACAAGGAATTTCAATTTACCCTATTATCAAGGTTCTTCAAATGTTACTTTTTACCATATTTAATTTGTCATTTTATCTAGCTTTTTTTTCCTGAAATACATGAGAATAAATAGCAGACATAAGCCCCTTTTACCTCTAAATTCTTCAGTGTATATACTTCAAAAGCAGGGACATATTCTTATATAAAGAGTGCAATGATCAAAATGTGTAAATTCACACTGATAAAACAATTAAGACTTCATCAGATCTTATCAATTGTCTCATCGATGCATTTTTCTGTTCCAGGACATCTAAAATCATTCATTTAATTTAGTTGATATGTAATTTTATTCTCCTTTAATATTTAACAGATACTCAGTCTTAGTCTTTCACAACCATAATCTTTTGGAAGTTCACAGGTCAGTTATTTTGTGTCCTATTCCAGTGGTAGTTTTATGTCAATGTTTGCACAGAAGACAATTTCCCAAATGCTTGCCTTTCTGTCTTCTCTCTTTTGATTCAGGAATGGAACAACTTTCCTGAGTACTCTCATCAGTGAAATGAACACTTGACTATGGTTGGTTTTGGGGGGTTATATTTTGTTTCCCTTTGACCAGTGATTCTCAATCTCAGTTGCACATCTATATCAACTAAGTAGCTTTCAGGATTGTGTGGTTCTTCGTCCATGCACAATTTTGTAGCCTGTACTCTTGTTTGGAATGCTTGGACTTTATCTGCTCTAAGATTTTGTTAAATATGCTATGCTAGCACTCACTCAATCTACTTGGGTCAGAGGGTACCGTACTTTGAATTATCTCTCCATCTGGCTCTGTAGCTGTGGCGACTTTATTTTCTAAAGAAATATTCTTCCAAGCACTGTCTCTCAATTCTCCTTTTTTCTTCCAAACTGCTGTTTTTATTATTCTCCAGTAAGAAGAATAAAAATATGTGGATATCTATTTGTTGGCTTCTCCTCAGCTTTGTAGGTATTAGTAAAAGTCTACAATACAGCATTTTGTTGATTTACCTATATTGCTTCGGGCCTTATTAAGCATCATTCTTCCACTCCAGAATCTTATTTCCTTCCATGGATGCCAGTTTTCAAAGTTATTGCATTAGTTTATGCTCATTTTCTTATTTGGTTGCTGTTGTTGCTGCTGCCGTTTACATGTTTTCACATTGTGAGGTACTGCAGAAAGGGAGAGAGTCTGTGATGGAATTCCAATCCATCATCTTAACTCAGAGGAGCAGTTATTTGTTGATATGTCTGCCTTTTTCTAATAAACTATAAACCTCAGAAAAGCAAGTATTTGTTTTAGTTGACTTAGGCCCTGGCAGAGTGCCTGACACATAATAAGCACTCAATAAATGCTTTGTGAGCAATTTGATTCTTTTTTTTTTTTTTTTAGATTCGAGGATACACATGCCTGTTGATTTTCTTTAAGTATAATGAGAAAACAAGTGGGTAAACAATAGAAAGTTATTAATTTAATTAAAATCTGAACTCTTCACTCAAGATGTATATTATCATGTGCTTGCTACTAAGTAGACAGCTCATAATTTTATGCATCGTCCAATATTTCTGATCATCTCAATATTTCCTGAATATCACCAAAATCTTGCACTTTCCCAGACTTTCTCCCAACTGTTCATTTCTCAGACCAATGGATAGAAAGTGTGCTCAAAAGGCTCACTCACTTACCAAACATCCTTTTCCCCCTACCCTCTTGGTAATTATAGTCACATTTTTTTATTCTTCCCAGAAAGATCCCTTAAGATTCACAACATCACTACCGTTTCCCAAAACAGATCAAAACAGCTTCAGTACCTGAAAATGATGAAAACAGCCAACTCTTTTATTTTGGTAAAAATTTATTTCTTAAGATTAAAAAAACAGATATTCTGCTCCCATCTGTGTCATCTTGCCCTTTTGTAAAACACTACTCATTATCAGAGGATGGTCCACTGTGAATAAACAAATTTTTTTTGTTCTTTTCCTGTGTAGTTTTGTTGGGGGAAAAGGTCCTAAGGTTTCATTAACAGACATACAGATGAGTCACACTTGTCCCTGGAGTGAGCAGCTCACAATGTCTCTACCATTTGTTCTTCCTGTCAGCCTCGATCTGCTATCATCCCATGGCCTCCCACCATTCTGTCGTGTTGACAATGTGTTTGTTAAATTATTTTCAATTTACTTTTTATTCACTTTTATTTGTATAATGTAACTCCATTATTCTTTGTCTCTGGCATTTTTTAAAGATGTTACTTTCTTGGCTGGGTACGGTGGCTCATGCCTGTAATCTCAACACTTTGAATGACTGAGGCAGGTGAATTGCTTGAGGCCAGGAGTTCAAGACCAGCCTGAATGACATAAAACGATCCCTATGTCTATATTTAAATATATATATATTTAATTACAAGTAAAAATGTTGCTTTCTCATTTGCATTTGATGTCTTTTAACTAGGAAGTCTTGTTAAAATTAAATAAATATATAAAATGAGATCTCTAGAAAAAGAGAGATGGATGGATGACAAACAACTTAAGATAAGTGTTTTATGCTATTTTCAAATTTTAGAAAGTTCAGTTAATCCAATTCTTGACTGTAGAAAATACAAGAAAGACAAGAAAGTAGAGTGAAGGAAGCCTAGTAAACTTAATTATGCACAAATGGATGGACCGATTTAACTAATTAGCTACTTTTTTTCTCTTTTTTTGAGTTGGAGTCTCACTCTGTCACCCAGGCTAGAAGGAAGTGGCACACTCACGGCCACCCTAGCATCGACCTACTGGGCTGTGGCAGTCCTTCCATCTCAACCTTCCAAGTACCCAGAACTACAGACGCATACTACCATGCCCGGCTAATTTTTGATTTATTGTAGAGGCAAGGTCTTGTCAAGTTGCCCAGGCTGATCTTGAACCCATAGGCCCAGGCAATCCATTTGCCTTGGCCTCCCAAAGTGCTGAGATGACAAGCTGAGCCAAGGAGCCTGGCCCAGCTTACATTTTTTAAAAGTTGTCTTTATGTTGCTTACAACAGTACTATTCCATAGGTGAAAACGAAGGATTGAAAAAACTAAGGTCGAGTAAAATAAAATACAAAAAATACGTTAGAATTTGTGGAAGGCAAAATAATGGTCTGGCAAAGATGTCAACATTCTAATCCCCAGAACCTGTGACTATGTTACTTTATACGGCAAAATAGACTTTATAGATCTGATTAAGTTAAGAATCTTGAGATGAGGAGGTTATTCTGGGATCCTGGTATGCTCCATAGAGTGACAAGTGTCTTTATAAGAGGAAGGCAAAATTCTCCAAAGGAGAACAGACAATGTGATGGAAGAAGAGGTAGGAGTGATGTAATCAAGGGTCAAAAAACATGTGTAGCTTCTAGACGCTGGAAGAGCAAAGAACAGATTCCCCCCAGAACCTCCAGAAGAAACCAGTCCTGCCAAACAGTCTGATCTTAGACTGTTGACCACCAAAACTGGAGGATAATAAATGTATGTTGTTTTAAGGCACTAAAAGTGTGGTCATTTGTTACAGCAACAATTGGAAACTAGGGCTAGATTTGAAATAGACAAGGACCTTTGCAATATCTAGAAATAGGCTACAAAGCCTAGATGGTAAAGTCAGAGGTGAAGTGCTTTTTTTGTTGCCTTCTTAAAAACATATGATTAAAAATGCTTTGCATTATTCTGTAAGGTGTTGGCGGCATACAGTTTTTAGAATTGTTTCATATTACTGATTAAAGTTCCGTGTGTGAATACACACAAGTGCAAAATTATCCACAGCCCCCTGCAACATAAATTAATTTTGTTATTTTTTAAATAGCACCTTTAATGTAATTACATCTTATTGGCTTTATAAAATAAAGCCCTGTAATTATGGAAGCAGGAAAGTCATTTGAAATGCTAGTCTCTGTGATCAAGATATTTGCTACATCAAGAAAAGTTACCAATTCCCAGAGAGTTTTCACACCTGAAAATTAACCCAATTTGTTTTGTAAATATGTGTTATGCAAATTACAAAATCAATCAGTAGATAGAGCCCTCTTAACAAAGGATTTTCTTAAAGGCTTAAAGATGTCCCTCAGTATGAATGCATACATGTAATAGTCTATTGTGAGACTAGTTACTTAACAAATGTCACGATGTAGAATATAGTCTGAAATATTTGCCTGACATGGGAGAATTCTCCGGACAATATCAGATTATAACAGAATTTTTTTCCTTCTTAAAGGTGTAGATTTTATGTTTGTAGGGTTCTTTGGGTGAACCATGGTTCATTGTACGGGCGTCGCAGTCAGACCTCCTCGATTAAATCCCAGCTCTGTCACTTGTGACCAGAGGTTATTACTTAATCTTGCTCTGCTTCATCAGGAAAATGAAGAAAATGATAACACTTTGTTCATTTGATTGTTTTGAGTGTTAAATATGTTAAAGCATATATTATACTTAGTGATAGAATGAGTCCCCGTACCAACAAGCTATCACTAAAGTTAGGAAAATAAAATAATAGTCAATTTCACATATACATATGTAGCTCCCATGATGTAACTGGCAAACATTTATTAGGGTCTACTATGCTCTAGGTAACATCGTTTATTATAAAGTGAATCTCCCTCTTAAGCCTTGTTGATAGTTTGTGGGGAGCTCTCAAAGACCTCCCCAGGGCTAAGGATATCTTAAACATACGCAACATTATCAGCTATCAAAATTTAACACTGAGAAGTTCAGGAGCAGAGCTAGTGGGTAAAAAGAAGTATATCATGGTCCAAAATCAGCAGGGTTCATTCTAAACCTGATTGTGCGCTTATGGATCTTAGGATCATGAAATCTTTCTTAGAGAACACAAGAGGAAAATGTTTTAAAAGAAAGGGAGATGGAGAAAAGCTTGGTAAAAGAAATTAAGCAGGGTATGGAACAAGGGGTAAAAATATAACTTCATATATTTAATATTCAGCATAAGGACAGTTGATGATTAAGCAGAACTTTTGACAATCAAAACAAAATAAAAAGTTAACTAAAAAATCAACTTTTCAGCCCCATTCACCTGCAGAGGATAGAGCATGTTTGACAAGAACATCGTATCAAAATGCAAGCATCTTATAATCTTAATATAATAAACCACCCAGAGATAACCTTGACCATGGTAGCAGGTATTAATTTGCAACCAGGTTATCAAAAAATGTCTGGAAATTTTATAATTGTTAGTTTTAAAAAATCAGCTTAAGTTTGATTATATCACTCCCAGTTGGGTTTCAACATTTTGAGGCATTTACCCCCATCTTGTGATAGAGTTCCGAGGTCTTACACAGAGAACCCTTCATACTTTACTTCACTCTGTTAACTGTCACACAGTCACAGTCTAAGCCACAACAGTCCTCTGGCTCTGCCACTTCCTTGCCACGATCAGTGTACAAGAACCTCTCCCTGAGAAACCTCAGCCCAGGCATCCTGTTCATATTGGTGCAGCCATTCCCTTCTGAGATTTTCCACTTTCCTTCCTAACACAATCAGGCAGAGAAAAGCTCAACAATCAAAAAGGGACTGGGGCAAAGGCTTCTGTCTTGTAATATAAATTCTCTTCTTTTCCCTTTTATTGATAGAACTTCCTATACTTAGCTAACATGCAAGCACCTAACTAGATAATACTTGTCCTGGTTTCTTTAGAGGTAGATGGCACTGTGTTACATTTTGACCAATGAGAAATGAGAATTTACATATGCAAATTTTATGTATTACATATGCAAATTTTAGGTAATTCTAGTTCATGTCCCTCCATTCTTACTTCCCTGCCTTGTCTGCATGGGCATGGTGCTAGTACCCCACCTTCAATAAAGCTGACCAAGACAACATCAGGAACAGAGGAACAGCAAGAAGAAACCTAGATGGCCTCAGAGCAGAGAGCCTCTCTCTCTGGATGATTTGCCTTCCTTTGGACTGAGGGAAATACAATTTTACCTCATTTGTGCTAGTGTATTTCTGGGTCTCTTTTAGCTCAGGGGTTCCCAACCCTTGGGCCATAGACTGGTTCTGGTCCATGGCCTGTTAGGAACCAGGCCACACAGTCAGAGGTGAGCAGCCAGAAAGTAGGCCAAGCTTCATCTGTATTCACAGCCACTCCCCGTGGCTAAGATTCCTGCCTGAGCTCTGCCTTCTGTCAAGTCAGCAGCGGAATTAGGTTCTCATAGGAACGCAAATCCCATTGTGATCTGCACATGCAAGGGATCTAGGTTGCATGTTCCTTATGAAAATCTAGTGCCTGATGATCTGAGGTAGGGCTGAGGCAGTGATGCTAGTGGTGAGGAGCAGCTGCAAATACAGACTCACATCAGCAGTGAGGTCTGACTGCACAGAGACCATCATAAGTCAATTGCTTGCAGACTCATAAAAACCCTATCAGTGAGTGTTAAGTGAGTTGATGTACTTCAACTGTTCAGCTGTATCTGGTGGCAGGCTTGAAGTCAGAATCCAACACTTATTTTAGTCCGTGCATGGGCTGCCATTATTTTATTTACCGCTTCTGTTCATGCCTTTTTTCTACACTGCACACTTGTCTCAGTCACAATTTTGGTAAGCCCACAAGCTAACCCTAGCCAAAATGAGTAACAGGCAAACTTCACTGGAGAGCATCTTTGCAAAGGAGGAAAGACCTAGTGATGAGACAGCAGAAGACTCTAAGACTGCCAACAAAAAGAAAACTGTGTTTGAAAGAAATAACTAAGAGTCCTACTTCAATTATGAGTTCACTACAACAGGTGATTCACATTCTCCAAGCCTGCTTTGTATAATATGTGGCGACTGGCTATCCAACAAAGCCATGAAACTTTCAAAACTGTTTCACCACATGGAGCTCAAGCACCCTGCATTAAAAGACAAGCCTTTGCAATTTTTCAAAAGAAAAAAAAATGTAGACACAAAGGACAGAAGCAATTACTGAAGGCCATCACTTGATCAACGTGTCTACAGTAAGAGCATCATTCTTAGTGGCTAGCCGCATTGCTAAAGCTAAGAAGCCCTTTACTACTGGTGAAGAGTTGATTCTGCCTGCTGCTAAGGACATTTGTTGTGACCTTTTAGGAGAGGCTGCATTTCAAAAGGTGGAATGTGTTCCTCCGTCAGCTAGCACCATCACTAGATGAATGAATGAAATAGCAGAGGATATTGAAGCACAATCGTTAAACAGGATTAACAAGTCAGTGTGTTACACAATCCAGGTTGACGAGTCTAACAGCACAGCCATTATACTTGTTTTTGAGCAATGTATTTTTCAGAAGGATGTGCATGGGAATATGTTTTGTGCACTTTTGTTACCAACCAATACCGCAGCTGCAGGGCTTTTTAAGTCTTTGAATGACTTCATATCAGGAAAACTGAATTGGTCATTCTGTATCAGTATGTGCATGGATGGAGTGGCTGCCATGACTAGATGGCTTTCTGGTTTCACTACTCGGGTCAAAGAGGTCACTTCTGAATGTGAGTGTCCATAGAGAAATGCTAACTAGCCAAAAAATATCACCTGAACTTAACAACATTTTCCAGACTGAGATTAAAATTATAAACCACAGTAAAGTACATGCCCTTAACTCTCATCTGTTTGTGCGGCTCTGTGAGGAGATGGACGCAGAAGTGAGATGGCTTTCTAAAGGTAAATCACTGACCAATTATTTTGAGTTATGAAAGCTACTCCAGAGATTTCTTTTAGAGAAACAGTCACCACTGGCAGCACATTTCAGTGACAAAGAATGGATCACAAGACTTGTTTACTTGTGTGACATTTGGCCTGCTCAAGGAACTCAATTTCACTTAGGAGGGAATGACAACTGTGTTAAAGTCAACAGATAAAGTAGCTACATTCCAAGCCAAACTGGAATTATGGAGGCAACGAGCAAACATCGGGATTTTTGACATGTTTTGAATATTAGCAGAAACTTTGAAAGAAACTGAGCCAGGGTCTTCTTTCTCCCAGCTGGTGCATCTATCTCAGCTTTCAAAAGAGATTGAGCGTTACTTCCCACCCACAAAAGACCCCCAAACTGGGAAGAAATGGATCTGCAATCTATTTGTGAATAAGTAGGTGAATTGACTTTGTCCTTACTAGAAGAGGGTCAACCTCTTGAGATCGCAAATGACGGCAATCTTAAAAGTATGTATGAGACAACTTCAAATCTTCATACGTTATGGATGAAATCAAGGTGCATTATCCTGAGATAGCCACAAAAGCCCTGATACGCCTGTTTCCATTTCCAACATCCTGTCTTTGTGAAGCGGGGTTTTCTGCAACAACAGCAACCAAAATGAGATATGGAGTAGACTGGACATAAGCAACACACTTTGGGTGTCTCCCATCACTCCCATCACTCCCAGATGGAGCAATATAATTGCAGGAAAACAAGCTCAGGACTCCAACTGATTCTGCAAAAATGGTGAGTTGTATAATTATTTCGTTATATATTACAATGTAATAATAATAGAAATAATGAGCACAATAAATGTAATGCGCATGACTCATCTCAAAACTACTTCCCTCCCCACCTTCATTCATGGAAAAATTGGCTTCCATGAAATTGGTTCCTGATGTCACACAGGTTGACGATTGCTGTTCTAGCTGCTTATCTTGTACATTAACTAATATCAAAATTGAGACAGAAGCAGAAGTAGACTGCTACCATAATAAACCTTAAACATGAGTATTGGCTTAACAGTTAAAATAAAATAAAATAGACATTGTAGGCTGTCATTTGTCATGCCGTGGCAAAACATCTTGTCAGATGCTTATTTTCAGTAACTCAGAAGATTAATCATGTATCAACGAAGCCTGAGTTTCTACTGGAAGAAGTGGGGAAAAAAGGCAGTCTATTGATTAATGTACTGATGTACATTGTTAGTTTAGTAAGGAACTACAGAAGGTTGAAGTCAGACAAGAATTAGCCAGTTAACTAGCAGAGATAGAAGAAATATTAGTTCTGCTAAGGAAGGCTTTCTCTGCCTGAGTCTGTTATCTAATTGATTTAGAATCTGATAGCTCGAGGCTTTATTGGGTTGGAAAAGCCAACAGCTTTTGAACTTGAACAGGAGATAATTATCACTTGTAGCCAAACAGTTCTAGGTAGCCCAGTTTCAAAAATCAGATTAAGAGTACTGCCTTCTTATCTGAGTTTTGCGTGTGTGTGCTTTTTCCAGTGGCTGCATGGCTTTGTTGTTGTTTTGTTTTTAGCTGGAGTCTCTGTGGCCCAGGCTGGAGTACAATGGCATGCTCACAGCTACCACAGCCTCAGCCTGCTGGGCTCAGGGGATCAATCCACCTCAGCTTTCCATGTAGCTGGAACTACAGGCGCACACCACCACACCTGGCTAATTTATTGATTTATGGTAGAGACGAGGTCTCACCAACTTGTCCAGGCTGGTCTTGAACCCTTGGGCTCAGGCAATCCTTTCACCTCTTCCTCTCAAAGTGCTGTGATTGCAGGTGTGAGCCACAGCGCCCAACTCAGTGGCTGCCTTTAAAATGAGGCATGGGGATTAGCAGAGTTGATTTTGTAGTCTATTTAATAAATGAATGTTGAAAGGCTTAAAAATCTGTCTATATCAAATCTTTGATTTTGACTACTATAAGGAACTTACTAGAAACAAAGAGGTTCTGAAGGAATCTCACTTTCAAAGAAAACACATTCTGGCATTACAAAGCCAGTGGTTTTTAGAATCTTTAAACAGGTCCTAAAGCAAATTCTTAGTCTCCAAAATTTCACCAGCAGAAAAAAGCCATTCCAAAATCCAAGTAAAAGAGAAACCTAGGTTTCTGGATGACATGAAGACAAGATGCTTACGTGCTCAGCAGACAAATAAGAGAGAAATAAATTACTTATATGTGTGAGTCATTACATATATTTCTATGAATTTTAACACATACGTGGATTTGAGAAACCACCACCACAATCAAGACATAAGCAGAATTCACCTGCGAAACAACCGGGACTGAAGATTGCTTTTTTTGGGGAGGGTTACTAAACCATCAATTCAATTGTTTTAATAATAATGAGACATTTTTTGTTTCCTATTTTACTTTGGGTAATGGTATAGTTTCCTTCTTTCCTTTGTAATTGGTTTATTTCATCTATGTGATCAAATTTATATGCATGAAAGTGTTTTTACTGTTTCCTCAAGATTCTTTAACGTGCTGATGGTAAGTAGTGACGCTCCCTCTTTCATTCCTAATATTGGTCATTTGTATCTTCTCTTTTTTTTGTAATCCTTCTGCAGTCTTGGTCAAGTTTTATCAATTGCACTGTCTTTTACAGATGACTTCTTTTTAACTGCTTTTCTATATTTTTCTTATTATATTTCTACTCTTTATTATTTCCTTCCTTTTACTAACTTTGGTTTTTGTTTTGTCATCATTGTTGTTATTGCTGTTTTTTTTTCTTCTTAGTATCTTAGTGTGAAAGTATATATTACTGATTTGAGGTTTTTTTAAAAATAAGCATTTAAGGCTATAAATTTCCCTCTAATCATTGATTTAACTTCATCCAACAAGTTTTTTTACATTATATTTTCACTTTGTTCAAAAATTTTTCTAATTTTTTTCAAACCTTTTTCACTATGACTAATTAGAAGTTTTGATAATTTTTATTGATTTATCTTCAAAGTCACTGACTCCACTGTTATCTTCATCCTACTATTAATATTTTCATTTCAGTTATAATTTGTAGACCTAAAATTTTCATTGTGTTTTTATTTATGTCTTCTGCTTATTTGTTGGAACTTTCTACCTCTGTGCTTATCTCAAGAGGGTTCACAATTGTTTGCCACAGCTTTTTGATAATAGTATTTTAATATCTCCGTCAGATAATTTCAGTATCTATGCTATGTTAGAGCTGGCATCTATTGATTATCTTTTTCCTTATAATCTGAGATATTTCTGATTCTTTAAATTCTCACTAACTTTGTATTCTATATTAAACATTTTTAATGTTTTGTTTGAGATGCTGTATCCTGTTTAAATCTTGTTAACTATGGAGAATGCTTATATTTTTGTTGTGGTAGGCAATAAACCAGATTAGGTTCAAACCCTTTTGGTGTGAGGTATGATTTCAATATCAGATCAGTTTTAAAGCCATTCAGTTTTAAAGCCATGTTCAGAATGATCTCATGTGATTACCATCCAGTTGCTTGTCTGGGACCTTGGAATTCTCTCTCCATTAGATCATTTGTCAGTCTTTGGCATGCTTTTTAGATCAGGTTGACTCACGTACAGTTTAGGAGTGAGTGCAAAGATCATTTTTTAAAATGTATGAAATTACTTCCCAAACTTTTCCCATTCCATGATATTCTCCACACTGTCTAGCTCCCTGAAACTCCCCTTTTCTGTGTTCTGTCCTGAACTCCCCCTTTTTGTGTTCAATTATCCGGGTTTGCTGCACTCCCACCGCTGTGCCCTCATCTGGGGTCAAGTTGCATGAGGACATAGAGAGAAAAAAAGCAATAAAGTTTTTCCCATCCACTTGGGACTGTAGCACCACTCACCAGTCATAAAGTTCTTCTTTCTTGAATTTTTAACTCCTTGTGGCTCCATTTTCCCCACAAGATTACAGATAACTTTTATATTTTTCTTTGTATTGTCTACATTTGTTTTCTTTAATAAACATGCAGTGTTTTAAATATGAGTTGTAAAGGAATTATTTTAGTGGAAAGATAATCCCTGCTATAAGAAGTTCACAATCAAATGAGAAAAAAGTTAAATACAATAAAAGTCCAAATTTTTAAAGTGCAACTTTTATATATATGTATAAGAGCAAAGAGAATGAAGCCATCTTTGGGGGCTGTGAAGATCAAGGAGGATTTGGCAGTGAAAGTTGAGTTTGAACTATGGATGAAGAGGTAGAGAAATTAGAAAGTCTACTTCATGCTGGAAAATTCTTGAGCCAGGGCCCAGAGGTATAAAAGACTGGAGCTACCCCCCCCCACCAAAAAAAAAAATCATGAGAAATTAAGGTATTTTTCGTACATGAAAACGTTCATAATCAGAAAAACATTTTACTATTCACTAGAACAGCAAATGTTTTCAGAATATCCAAGTTGTGGACCCATACAAAATTATTTGTTAGCCTTTGTAGTCTGCAGTTTCCACAAATTTGGAAAATCTAAAAAAAAAAAAACTTTAGGTAGAATATTTTATATTTGGTGCCTCTACACTTTTTCTTCCAGTTTATTGTTCTCACCATCCACCTCTAAAGTCTATCTTCTGCTTCATTTCTCTTCTCACCTTATAGTTAGTTAATTGCTAAGAAAACATCAGCAGATTACATTTTAAAGAGTTATTTCTCTTAGGAGTATTTTCATTTCTATAAGTTCCTCCTGTAGGTTAACTCTCCAAGA